>CAKNXH010049693.1:0-21512 GCA_932178445.1 Andricus quercusramuli
GGAAGGAATTCCTATCCGATACTTTCGCCAGGGATATCAAAAGATTTCACTAAGGCTTGTAATACTTCAAAAAATCCCAACGAATTCACAAAGATTTCAAAAGATTTAAAAGATTTCGAACAGTTCACAAAGATTTTAAATCTTTCAAAAGATTTTAAAGATTTTCAAAATGGTATATTAAATCATATTTCTAAGATTTCAAAACATTTACAAACAATTTAATAATTTTTTAGGAGATATGAAAAGATTTCACAAAAGTTTCAAAGATTTCATAAACAATTTCAAATATTTCAACAAGGGTGCAGTACACCAGATTTTAAGGATTGCAAATCATTCCAAAGGTTTTGAACTATTAAAAAATTTTTGAGAAGATTTCAAAAGATTTCAAATAGTCAAGTGATTTCAAACGATTACAATAGATTTCCGAGAGATTTCGCAAATATTTCAAAGAATTCGTAAGGATTTCTATAGATTTCAAGAATCTCAAAGATTTCAAGAAGGGTACAGTACTCCAGTTTTAAACATTTTAAAACATTTAAAAGATTGTTCATGATTCCAAAAGGTTTCAACAAAATTGAGAAGATTTGACAAGATTCTAATCACTTCAAACTAACAGAAATGATTTTACGAACAAAGATTAAAGAAAGGCTTCAAAAATGTCATTAAGTTTTCATAGATTTCAAAGCTTTCGAGGACTTGAAAGATTACAACAAGGGTACAGTACAACAGATTTCCAAGATTTAAAAACATTTCAAATATTATAAGTGATATACAATTTTTTTAGAAGATTTCAAAATATTTAACAAAGATTTCAAATATTCTAGTAATTTTAAACGATTACAAAGAATTTCAGAAAGATTTCACAAATATTTCAAATATTTCAGTGATTTCAAACGAATACAAAAGACTTCAAAAAGATGTCACAAATATTTTAAAGAATTCATAAGGATTTCAAAACATTTCAAGAATTTCAAAGATTTCAACAAGGCTACAGTACACCAGATTTCAGAGATTTCATAATATTTCAAAGATTTCAAAAGGTTTCAACACATTTGAGAAGATTTCAAAAGATTTCAATGATTCCAATTGAACAAAAAAGATTTCGCAAACAAAGATTGAAGAAAGAGTTCACAAATATTTCAAAAATTTCATTAAGATATCAAAAGATTTCAAAAAATTACACAAAGATTTAAGAAACTTCAAAGATTTTTAAGATTTTACAAAAGCTTTAAAAAATTCCAAAAGATGTCTCAAAGATTTCACCGAAATTTTAAGATTTCACTAACATTTGTAATACTTCAACAAATTCTAACGAAATCATGAAGTTTTCAAAAGATTTCACAGATTTCACAAATATTTCAAAAATTCCAAAAAATTTCTCGGAGATTTCAATGATTTCGTGAAGATTTCAAGGATTTCTGACTTTACTAAGATTTAAAAACACATAAATTGTTGTTTATTGTTGGCCAATAAAAAATGAAATGACTTATTTTTTTACATGCATGACAAAAGTTTATTTCATTATTTGATGTAAAAAAAGGATACCTGAAAAAACTTGATTTCTTGACCTGGAAAACCTAGAAAAGACCTTAAATCAATATATAGAATTCCTGAAAAAAAAAACAACTAGAATTCAAAAATTAAATTTGGACAAACACCACAAAATGCTCCTATTGCAATTCCTAAAAAAACAAAATAAAAAAATTTGTTTCTTTGGATAAAAATAAAAAAGAGGAAAGAAAAATGAGAAGGCAACCAACCACATCCCCTTCCTTCTCTTTTTTATTTCTTTCGTCTTTTTTATTATTATTATTATCAAATCACAATAAAAAAGCATGCAAATGTACATTACCAACGTTTCGGTGCAATCAAGGTGCAATCAAGAAATAAGAGAAAGTCAAGACTCATGAAAACTAAATGTAAGTAATTAAATTTGAATAACTTTTGTTTAATTTATCTAAATCAGCTTTTAAATTTATAGAGGACCTATTTTGTTTTTTAATATTTTTTAAATTAATAAAATATATAAATAAAATAAATAAAATATAAATAAAATATAAATAAAATATAAATAAGATATAAATGAAATATAAATATAAAAATAAAATAAATAAAAATATAAAATATGAATAAATAAATAAAATATATATAATAAATTAATGAAAAAAAAAGGAAGGGGATGTGGTTGGTTGCCTTCTCATTTTTCTTTCCTCTTTTTTATTTTTATCCAAAGAAACAATTTTTTTTATTTTGTTCTGATTCAAAATTCTTGAATTTCAATTTAACTGACTTGGATTGGAGGTCATTTCTAACTCTTTTTTCTTTTTTTTAATATTATTATTATTATTTTATTTTATCTTTTTCAAATATTATGTTTTTTAATCAGATCAAAGTTGCATATGGCCCTGAAGCCTTCAGAAAGGTTAAGTTATGGTGTGATATCAACCAAAAATTAAGAGAAAGTATCCTTCAAAAAGGGTTTTTGATTGAATGTCGAAGAAATGATGTTTCACCTAAAAAAATATTTTTCTTGAATAACAAATTTAGAGATTTTTTTTTTCACAGTAATTCTTGCAATAGACAATTCGAACATAATTTAAAGAAATTCAAATTCTCAATGCTGAATTTACTGATCAATGATGTTTCAAATCATGTTAATTTTTTAAAAGTAAAAATCTCCAACATTAAAAGTGAATTAGAATTACGTTTACCACAAGATAAAATCATTCATCTTCTAAAACATCAGATTTTTCTTAATCAAAGATTTTTAAACAATGATAAAAAGCATGAGAACAAACTTTCTATTTTGATTGATCAACAAACTAATATTCAAGAGCAAAATTTGAATTTACACACAATTTTTGAAGAAAAAGATAAGGATCCTTGGTTTGTAAATTTAGCAAATACTCACATTCCTGATTCAATTACAGATATTCTCAGATTAGGTAAAGGTTTTAGTAACCAAGTGATAAAAAGTAAATCGAAACAAATGATGGAAATAGTCAAAGATGTTGAATCAATTATACACAAACTTCCAATATTGGATTAACAGGATTTCCGAAATAAGGTTTTACATTTGTTGAAGAGGTTTGTTGATAAGAATTGGTTGCACATTAGTAGTAATGATCGTAAAATTTCTGAAGGTTTCAGGGTAACAAAAGATTTCCTCAAGAACAACCCTGATATAATTTGCATGAATGCTGATAAGGGTAATATTACGGTTTGTATGAAGAAATCAGATTATATTAGGGATATGGAGGATTTACTTTCTAATGGTGATAACTTTGAATTATTGAGTGAAAATCCGTTAAAACAATTGAGAAGAGACACTTTCAAAATGCTGGACAATTGGAGAAAGAAAGGACTTTTGGGAAAGGATATAAGATGGACTGACATAAATACTGAGGACACAGTTCTTGCAAGATGTTATGGCTTGAAAAAGATTAATAAGGAGCCCAGCTAACACAGTTACTAGTCTGAGTACCAGTAACTAGTGACTAGTGACTTCCCCGATGGTCGCCCAGTGACAACATACTTCCCACTCAAAGCAATAACATGTTACAAGCGAAGCAGGTAACATTATCCCGCCAGAGTAACCACATGCTTGTAACAAAGTGATGTTTGGAAACGCAACTTGCAATGGCAGTTTAACCTCAAAATATACAGCGTTTCGGAATTATAATTAATTATACTCTTGCAAAAATATTGGAAAGGGACATAATTAAATGAAAAATAATTTCCAGGAAAGTGAAACAATATGTGAAATTATCTTTTATAAAGGAAATACCAAGATTTATCAGCTGAACCCTTACGAAAAAGAAATGACATTAGAAGTTAGAACCAAAATATGCATGTTTAAATAAAAATTAAATATTAAATTTCAAGTAATTAGAATATTTGCATTCTTATTAATTCTTTTCTATAGCAAAAGTTTAATTATTACTGCGTTCAATCATAAATTAACCTCAAAATATACAGCGTTTCGGAATAAAAATGATTAATTTGCAAAAATGTTAGAATGGGACATAATTAAATGATTATTAATTTCCGGGAAAGTGATATAATATTATAGTCTTCCAAATTGGTAAAATAACATATGGACACATATTTTATAATCGAAATAGCGAGATTTTTCAACATAAAATATACGAAAAAGAAGCGACATTAAAGGTTAGAAACAAAATGCATATACAGGGTGTCTTTTTTAACTTCAGACAACGAAATATCTCAAAAAATACGCATCCTACGGAAAAAATGTCTGGAATAAAATTCCGAATAAAACTTACGCATTTCGTAAAGGAGAATCTGAATCTGTGATAAAAAATTGGAGTTGCCATTTGAAATTACAAAGTTACCCCCACCCCTGCCTCCTGTGGGGGTGGGGGTGGGGTAAATTTTAACAAATCTTTTTTCCCGATCGAAAATAAAAAGTTTTTATTCCATACATTTTTTCCGTAGGATGCGTATTTTTTGAGATATTTCGTTGTCTCAAGATAAAAAAAACACCCTGTATAAATAAAAATGAAATATTAAATTTCATGTAACTAAATAAAATATTTACCTTCTTTGAATTCTTTTTATACAAAGTAAGTTTTATTATTATTATTATGTTGAAAATATAAAGCTGCCTCTAAAAGATTTCCATACATATACATTCTATACAATACGTCTTCTATCCATAACCCATAATGTACTTTCTAATTTAAACTTGAATTTGAAAAGTATTTAGTTAAAAAGAATGTTAATCGTTCAACTCCTTAATGTTTCTAGCTTAAAGTTTCTTCAAATGATATAATTTAGATAATTTATAAATTTATTGATTCATTCTTCAATTTACAGCTTTGAAAACAATAAGGTGGATTTATATTTTTTTAACTGAATCTGAATCATTAAACTGTACAATTTACAAAAGTTAAACAAATGTTTTTTTGCAGTATACGTGCATTTAATTGAAATGTTGTTAATTGAAAAGTGTTAATAGCTTTCATTTTATACTTTCAAATAGTTGAGTGTTTAAATGAACAATTTTAATTTCAGTGTTGAAAATTTATAATTCAAGATTTTTAAAATTGTATTGAAAAACAAACAAGAAAATGTTGATGAAATTCAATTTTATTACAGGATTTTCCAAAATTTAGGAAAAAATTGGGTCCGTTAAAAGGTAATTTAGAACTTTTCAAGGTTTAGAAGAAAATTAAAAATATTTCATAAATTTTCAGAAACCTTTTCAAGTTTAGAATATTTTTAATCTCTTCAAAACTTCTAAAATTCCTAATTATATTTGAAACTGACTCAAATTTTTCTGGAAATTTAAAAAATCTTTCAAAATCAATAAAATAGCCTCAACATCTTCCATATTTTTTCGACATTTTCAGAAACCTTTTCAAATCTTTTGAAATTTTCTTTAAAAATTAATTTTAAAATTAAAAAAATTAATTCAAATTTTTCCAGGAATCTTAAGAAGGTTTTTTGTATAGTTTTTTGAAACCTTTCACAATTTTTGAAAAGCTTCTATTTTTTTTCTAAACCTTCCTAAATCTAAAATCATTTTGTTTAAAATTTTTAGAAACATTTTTAAACATAAAATTAGTTTCAAGTCTTCCTAAAACTTGTAAGCCTAAATATTTTTTTAGAGATTCAATTCTGTTTTTAAGTTTTGCAAAATTTAAAAAATTGCCTCAAAATATTCTAGATACTTTTTTGACAATTTTCGAAATGTTTAAAAATCTTTTATTATAATTCTCTGAAAATTAATTTTCCCAAATAAAAATCATCTAAAGTTTTGCTAACAATCTTAAGACATTTTTTTACTCTTTTAAAATTCTCAAGATATACATTTTTTTCTAATCTTTTCAAAACTTCTGAATATCTGTTAAAACAATCAGTTTTTCCTCAAATTTGTTAAAGATCTGCAAAATTGAAAAAATTGTCCTATCATTTTCCAGGTTTTTTTTCGACATAATTTGAAATGATCTAAAGTGAAAACTTGCAGTTAACTTTTCAAGATAAAACCGAAATCATTTAACATTTTTGCAGAAATATTATTGTCAGTAGCAGTATTTTTTTGGTTGCCGCTACCAGTGAGGTAGCAAAATGTTAAAGAGATTTATTTCCCAATTTTAATAGGTCATTTACAATAAAATGTTTCTCTTTTATTAATACTATCTTCGAAACGTTTAGAAATCAATTTTATTTTTCAAGTTACTTTTAGTCCACAATATTATAATTTTAAATCTTTCGATTTTAAATTATAAATCTTTTGATTTAAAATGATTTAGATTTAAAAGTTGGCGCTGTTAGAAATTACACTTATTACACTAAATTTTATTATACTAATTGAAAAAGTTGTAAAATATTATAGACTATAAAAACATTTTGAACTATTATGTTTTTTGAATAAAAAAATTGATTTCATTTGATTTAATTTAATTTACACTGATTTAAAATGAACGTGTTCAATTAAAAAAAATACATATTGAAACGAGTTTAATTAAAAAAGTTAATATTGTTAAACGTAGAAACTTATCAGTTTCAAAATTTTCAAGATGTACGTATTAGCGACGTTTAGTTTTTGTATCATTTTGAAGGAGTTTTAGTATTCAATATTTTAATTCTGAATCTTTTAATCTTAAATTATTCGTAGTCAACATTTTGTGCTTTTATAAATTACACTTATTACAACCAATTTGATTACACTAATTTCAAAAAAAAAAGTTTTAAAATATCAAAGATTACAAAAACATTTTTAATTTTCAAATTAGCTTTCAAACAAAAAATTGGATTTTAATTTCATTCTGACTGATTTAAAATGCTGGTATTTAATTCCAAAGATTTAAAATTTGAAACCAGCTGTATTTAAAAATGTGATACTGTTCAATGTAAAAACTTGCCAAATTCCAACATTTGAGAAATATTTTATCTACAACTTTTATTTTTTTACAATATATTAATTTTGAATCTTCCAGTTTTAAATTAGTCGGACTCAAAATTTTGAGCTTTAGAAATTACACTGATCAGCTTTTTGATTTTTCAGAAAATTATAAATAAATAATAAATTTAATATCGTCTTCAGATTCGAAACCCCTTTTATTGAATATATCTACATATAGTAATTATTACTTTTACTCATATCAGAAAAGTACCTTTTTTCATCATCAAATTTTTAATACAAAAGCCTATTAAAAAAAGATTCATTATAAATTAATTTTATCTTATATTTGAAAGTCACATTTAATAGTCGAGTTAAATCAAACGATTGTTTTAACTTGCTTGAAAATTGGCCAAATGCTTTAATTTTATACGTATATTATCATCAGTACTTGCCACATTAGTGATTTTTCCATTGATAAGAGATCACAATTACTGTAAACCTATATATTTCAACAAAAAATAAGCACAAGCCAAAGATTAAGGGAACAATTACAAATTATAAATTTAATAATTTTCCCATTACTCTTCATTATTAAAAAAATATCTTCTTATAAAATTGACAAGTAGCTTGTACTTATTTTTCGTAACAAGTTAATTTTATAAAACAACAATTACGGTTAATTACGTAGATATTCTGAACTAATTTTTAAATTAATGAACTTTTCTGTGTAATTTAGATAATCTCACCGCTGATTATAATTTTAAAACCGAATGTACTACATGCAAAAATGAAACATATTTTGTTATTGCAAAATTAACGTCAAAGCTATTCAAGTTTGCACTTTAAAATCATGCGGGAAATCACGGAGCCAATGAATGCTTATTCCTTGCACATGCGCACGAAGTTTAAGATCGTTGCCGGCTGTTACCACCATGTTACTAGTTGGGCAGGTAACGGATGCAAACAAGCCTCCCTAGTAAATTACGGTGATTATCCCGTTACCAGCTAGGAAGCTGACATAGAAGTAACAATTCCTCTCATAACATGTGATCACTTAGGAACTTTTCACGGTAACACAGAGAGGAAGCTGATACAGAGGCGGAGGGAGAAACAGAGAGTGTGACTGAGAGGGAGAGAGAGAGAGAGAGAGAGGAGCTGCACGACGTAGAAACAATAAATTTATGCATGAGTTTTTTATTTTAATCTTATTGTTTTTTTTTGCGGGGAAAAAACCTTATTTTTATTGAATATCTGGCACTGAGGAGGACCCCTATCCGTGGTCGAAACGTGTGCCAACCTTTACTTTTATGAAATGCATGGTTGTTAATTAAATATAATCATAAGACCCTAATGCCAATGCAAAAATCCTTCATCATACTTTAAATAATTGGGTCAATTGAATCCTACATTTTTCAAGAAAAAAGTAAAAATGTCACAGAACAATTTTCACAATGGCACTCATCACCGAGGGGATTTGACATCTCACTCCGGTAGGGGGGTAATGGGTTTTATAGGCACATCCAGGATAGTTTCAGAGACGGTGACATCGTCTCTTTCCTTAAAAGCTGGTCCCAGGCCAAGCTTCAGTTAGCTAAACAGTCGAATCAAAAAGTTTTCCTCTTACGCTGCAGAAGGAGAGGAATTTTACCCAAAAAAATCACGAATTTCGATCTAGAATTTGTCGATTTTCAAAGCAGTAGTTGTATCGGACAATTCTCACGTCTAACTGACAGATTTCAGAGGTCTACTATGAATATTATAATTGATGACCTATGCAAGTCAACGAGACAGCTGCATAATCATATTTTCTTTTTGGAAGTTAGAATAGCATCAATGCTACCAATTGACATGATCAATAATTTTTATAACTTTCAAAACATAAAAATTTCGAAGTTTTTTGAGGATCATAAACTGAAATGTAGACAAAAATTTGATACTCTGATTAATAATGCTCAATCAGAGAGAAACACATTTCACAACACCAGATTGAACGATAAGTGGTTCAAAAATCTATCGGGCGTTGATATACCGGAAAATGTGGCCAAAGTAGCTAGTTTAGGAAGAAATTTTGGCGTGAAAATTGAGAAAGAACAAATGCCGGTTTATGACATGATAGCTAGTGTCGAGGCCAATATCAGAAAAATACCAGAGGCAGGTCAAGATCGTGCGAGACTGAATATCGCGAATACTATTTGCGGAGTTAGAAATTCGGGCTACGCGGTCAAATCGAAAATCGTACAGCCCTTAAAAGATATCAAACAGGCCGAAAAATTCGCGAAAGATAACCCTCAAATTATTTTTCTTAAAGCTGACAAAGGTCACACGACCGTCGCGATGAAAAGGGACGATTACGACGCGAAAGTGGACGAATTATTGCAGGATCGGGATACTTACGTGAAAAGAAATAAGGACATGACGAAAAAAATTGCGAGGGAAGTCACCAAGTTAGTTAAAGAATGGGAATCAAAAGAATACGTAAATAAACTCACCGCTAAAAATCTGAAGGTATATCATGCCAACCCTTCCAGGATTTATGGTATGCCAAAAATCCATAAGACAGGTACCCCGCTTAGACCGATAATCTCATACGTAGGTAGCGCGACTTACAACTTAGCAACCTTCTTAAAAAATATTATTGCTAATAATATTGAAGCTCCTAAATCGAGAGTGCTTAACAGCTTCGATTTAGTGAAGAAAATGAGGAATTTTAGGATCCCGGAAAATCATGTGTTTGCATCACTAGACGTTGTTTCTGTTTTCACAAATGTGCCGAAAGAGAAGGCAGTTGAGGCGGTCCGTAGCTGGTGGAATAAAATTCGCGATAAGACAAAAATTCAGTGGGAAGATTTTGAAGAAGGACTTCGGTTATGTCTGGATAGCACGGACTTTAATTTCAAGGAAAAAACGTATTTCCAAAAAAGAGGGCTACCAATGGGCTCTCCCCTTTCACCAGTTTTAACCGATATAGTTATGGACGACCTTGAAACATTTATTTTACCGAAAATAGGTTTCCAGGTACCTCTGTATGTTCGTTATGTCGACGACATACTTGTAGCTCTCCCAGAAAACGAAGTAGACAATGTTCTACAAGTTTTCAATCTGAACGATTTTGGAATTAAATTCACCTTAGAGAAAGAACAAGATAGGGCAATAAATTTTCTAGATGTCACATTTCTCAGGAACAATAGCCAGGAAATAAATTGCAATTGGTTCCGTAAACCAACCTGGTCCGGCAGATGCCTTAATTTCGATTCTAACCACCCACAAAAATACAAAAAAAGCGTAGTGTTCAATATGGTTGACAGAGCCATTCTCCTTTCCGATAAACAGTTTCATTAAAGTAACTTGCGATTGGTGGAAGACACTCTCAATGAGAACTTTTACCCGCAACAGTTTGTTAGAGAAAATATCAATCTCAGATTGAATATTTTGGCCAAAAAGGAACAGCCTAGAACAAATGAAATAGGTCAAAACGCGGAAATTAAATCATTTATTAGCATTCCATACGTTGAAGGACTATCGGAACGAATCGCGAGAATCCTCGGGCAATACGACATTACGACGGCTTTTAAAAACAAGAGAGATCTTACATCAGTTTTGAGACCTACCAAAGATAAATTAAATAAATTGCATAATAGCAATATAATTTATGGCATTTGGTGCAAAGGGCAAAATTGCAATGCGGTTTATATCGGTCAAACTGAACGTCCGTTAGGAGTTAGGGTTAAGGAACACAGAAGGGACATAAATAAGATCCCTGAAAAACAGACAATGCTTACTAGACATAGCGTTGAAAAGGATCATTTTTTCGATTTTGAAAACGCGAAAATTCTTGCGAATGAATGCTACTATCGTAAACGTCTGGTGATGGAAATGTGTCACATTGCTGGTAATATTAATGCCGTCAATTTGAGAACCGACGTAGCAAACCTTTCAAAAATTTATTTGCCTGTGGTACAGAGGAAAAAAATCTGAAAACACGTGTCGGCAATGGTCGCCCTGCGATCAAATCGAGGGTGGAGTGACCCAGAATCCGGGTCCCATGCTGTCACTGAGTTTTACTACCGCAGCCCTTTAAAAATTAAAAGTATCTTTCTTTCCATTTTCTGAAGTCGTTAAACTGTAGTACCTCTGAGAATGTTCTTTCAGTTTTCTTCGTGATTTTAAACAGAGCGGATGTCTCTAGTTTTACGTCGAAAAACTAACTTTTCACAATTTTCAGAAACTTGTTTTCTAATTTACGAATAATTGACTTTGTTTTCGAATTCTTAACTTCCTTTCAAACTGTACAAGTGTGTGCTTCTGTTTAACGTGCTTGTGAAGTTGTGAATATTGTGTTTGTGGGATTACGAAGTAGTTTACTTCACCCGCAATCACCTCACCTTCTGCAACGAAACGGGAAGACTGTCACACAGAGAGGAAGCTGATACAGAGGCGGAGGGAGAAACAGAGAGGGTTTTTTTGCGGGAAAAAAACCTTATTTTTATTGAATATCTGGCACTGAGGAGGACCCCTATCCGTGGTCGAAACGTTTGCCAACCTTCACTTTTATGAAATGCATGGTTGTTAATTAAATATAATCATAA
Source organism: Andricus quercusramuli (assembly GCA_932178445.1). Classification (NCBI taxonomy): domain Eukaryota; kingdom Metazoa; phylum Arthropoda; class Insecta; order Hymenoptera; family Cynipidae; genus Andricus; species Andricus quercusramuli. The sequence goes on from CAKNXH010049693.1 coordinate 11,458, forward strand.
GACCCTAATGCCAATACAAAAATCCTTCATCATAAAGTATCAGGTTAGCTGGGAGGGCTATCCTTTGAGAATTGTCGTTTCAACTATTAACACTCCAACGAAATTCTTGGAACAAAACTTTAATTTGATACTTAAAGACTCAATTACAACTTCTAAATACAATATTAAAAACAGCTGGGTATTCCAAAAAAATATTATTAAAAAAACTGTCCCTGATGACCATGTGATGATTTCTTTGGATGTTGTCGCAATGTTTCCAAATATACGCCTTGAATTAGTTAAACAGGCAATTTTAAATAGATGGGACAATATAAGGACACGTACTCGATTAAGTCAAAAGGATTTTATTGAAGGGATAGTTTTCATTATGAATTCAACTTTTTTTAAATTTAATGGATCTTTTTATAGGCAAAAGTTTGGTACTCCCATAGGTTCAGTCATTTCTCCGATTTTGGCAGAAATGGTTATGGAGGATTTGGAAGCCTTTGCTTTCAAGAAGCTGGATTTTGTTTTGCCCTTTTACTATCGGTATGTTGATGACACCTTGTTGTGTGTTCCACTAGCAAAGTTACAGGTGGTTTTTGATGCTTTTAACAGTTTTCATCCAAAACTTCAGTTTACCCACGAAATGGAGAAAAATAGTAATATCAGGTTTTTGGACGTAGAAGTAATTGAAGCTCAGGATGGTAATATTATTATCAATTGGTACAGGAAAAATACATATTCAGGTAGAATTTTAAATTTCTTTTCGGCTCATCCTTTTCAAAACAAAATTGCAGTCATCAAAAACTTGGTCGACAGGGCTCTAGGTTCGTCCCACATTTCATTTCACAAAGAGAATTTAAATATTGTTAAAAATATATTTTTCGGAATCACTACCCATAAAGGTTGGTTGAGCAACAAATCACAATTAGAATTCAACAAATCAAAAACAAACAAAGTAACATTTCGGCTACAGATAATCAGAAGGAATTAAGAGAATATAGTTCTTTTAATACTTTTGTTCTTCCTTTTTTTTGGTCAAATTTCTAAAACTATTCAATTCATGTTAAAAAAATTTAATATTCATACTACTCTTTCCGTATACCATTTAAAATGGATTCAATAATAACTTTTGATAAAGATCCTTTAGATAAGTTTGAAAAGGGTGTTGTGGTTTACAAGATCACTTGCAAGATCTGTAAGATGACTTACGTGAGACAGACTGAAAGACTTCTTAATACCAGGGTGGAGGAGCACAAAAGTGATGTCCGTTTAGAACGTTGTTATAAGAGTGTTCTTGCTAGACATACGAGAGGGTTTGTTGATGTTGACCATGAGTTTGACTGGGATAATGTTGAAATTTTACATAGTGAAAGTAATGAGAGAAAGAGAGAATTCATGGAAATGCTTTAAATCTTGACTTTCTCTTATTTCTTGATTGTTGTGACGGATTGGCCTATTGACCCACAGTCAGATCTCAGGTACCGAAGGGATAACGTCGTCGCTTTGTCGCCGCTCCCACGTGTCACCTGTTTTCTTTTCCTCGCCTTGATAAGGGTGCTGTGTGAGCACCGAAACGTTGGTAATGTACATTTGCATGCTTTTTTATTGTGATTTGATAATAATAATAAAAAAAGACGAAAGAAATAAAAAAGAGAAGGAAGGGGATGTGGTTGGTTGCCTTCTCATTTTTCTGTCCTCTTTTTTATTTTTATCCAAAGAAACAAATGTTTTTATTTTGTTTTTTTAGGAATTGCAATAGGAGCATTTTGTGGTGTTTGTCCAAATTTAATCGTTGAATTCTTGTTGTTTTTTTCAGGAATTCTATACAGGGTGTTTTTTTTAACTTGAGACAACGAAATATCTCAAAAAATACGCATCCTACGGAAAAAATGTCTGGAATAAAAACTTTTCATTTTCGAGGGGGGAAAAAGATTTGTTAAAATTTACCCCACCCCACCCCCACAGGAGGCAGGGGTGGGGGTAACTTTGTAATTTCAAATGGCAACCCCAATTTTTTATCACAGATTCAGATTCTCCTTTACGAAATACTTAAGTTTTATTCGGAAAATTTGTTTCGATTCGCGATAGATGGCGCTGCAATTGCGAAGAATGAAATTGTTGACACTACTTTTAGCTCTACCCAGGAATAACGACGCGGACGTAGTAGTTGTCTATTCCCTTCGGGGTACTTAATTTCGGTGAGTCCCCTTGCCTCTCACCATCCATCGGGGTGCTTGAACTTTTGGCAACGGGACAGTAAAAGTGATAAAACTGTCGAAAACCATTCCCGAATGCAGTCGGTTGACGATAGCCGATTTTGGATGTAGACATTACATATCATCGAGTCTCCACTGTCTACAATCCTCGACGTCATTCCGGCCGAGCGATAACCGCGTCTGTCCGTGCTTAACGTTTAGTCATTAGGAAGGTTGATTGTGTTCCTTTGATTTGGGTGTGTTGGTTGCTTTCGTTTGGGTTATTGTTGTTGGTCACGTTCGTTTGAGTTGGTTTGGGTGTCGTTGTATTTCCCCGTTACCTTACTTCATTACTTTTACAATGGAAATGCTATCTCAGCAACAGAAGATTGAAATGATTCTCATTTATGGATTTATGGATGGTGAGAGGCAAGGGGACTCACCGAAATTAAGCACCCCGAAGGGAATAGACAACAACTACGTCCGCGTCGTTATTCCTGGGTAGAGCTAAAAGTAGTGTCAACAATTTCGTTTTTCGCAATTGCAGCGCCATCTATCGCGAATCGAAACAAATTTTCTGAATAAAACTTACGTATTTCGTAAAGGAGAATCTGAATCTGTGATAAAAAAATTGGGGTTGCTATTTGAAATTACAAAGTTACCCCCACCCCTGCCTCCTGTGGGGTGGGGTAAATTTTAACAAATCTTTTTTCCCCCTCGAAAATAAAAAGTTTTTATTCCAGACATTTTTTCCATAGGATGCGTATTTTTTGAGATATTTCGTTGTCTCAAGTTAAAAAAAAACACCCTGTATATTGAATTGATTGTTGGACGTTAAATGGGATTTTGAATTTTATTTTAGTCTGATTTAAAATTCTTGAATTTCAAGACCTTGAATTTTGTTCCTAGGAGTCGCTAGACGCCCTGTAATGAGTGTAATAGGATGCCTTCTTTCTATTAGCAGAAATATTTCAAAAATATTTGGAGGATAAGCAAAGGTGGGGTTTTCCGGATAATATTGTCTTCATGTTTTCAAATTTTGAAGAAAAAAATATACAAGATTTTCTGGGAAACTCCACCTTTTTTCTCATATTTTCCTACAATTTGTGCTAATAGAAGAAAGGCATCTTATCAGCATCATGCGTGCTAAATCAATTTTGAGGCTGGGAGAATTTTTCGTTCCTATGAAATGTAGTTTTTGAATTTTTCTCGTAAACAATGAAAGATATCACAAAAGAATAAGAGGAATTTTTAATAGAACTTTTTCAGACGTGCAAACTTTTATCTTAACTTTTTTTCGTATCTGTCATTATTTGCGAGAAAAAGTAGAAAATTTGATTGTAAGAAAAAAAATTCTCCCAGTCACAAAAGTTATTTAGCCAGCATTAAACTTACAATATATCTCCCTTATCAAAGTACAAATCAAAAAAAAATCGTGAAAAATTTAAAGGTGGGTTTTTTGAGAAAATCTACTTTTAATTTTTTTAGAAAAACCGCTGCCGCTAACAACTGCTACTGACAGTTCTTTTTATTCCCATAGATTCTGAAGAAGAGATGAATGAGATTTTGGAGAAAGGCAAGAGGCAGAGAGTACCAAATAAAGAATATATGATACCACCACATGATACCACGACGGACGATAGCGAACAAGAGGTGCAACCTTCAAAAAATTCGGAGACAGAAGTTCAGCAGAATATGCACGTCAACATATCTGCCAGGCTAAATAAATTGAAAACTGAACAACAGGGAAGAAAAAAGTTAGAAGTACAAAAGAATACTTCTGAGGTACCCACCCTGGCGGACTGAACGAACGGAGCGGATACGCTACAGCGTATCCTTATAGTATCCACATCGTATCCTCTCCGCATCATGCAAGAAGAACTCATTAAAAAAGAAAGATTAACATTTCACTTGTTGAAATTCGGATTCTACGTGAAATTTTGAGTTAAAAGGTCACAGAGTAATCGCAATAGTTTTTCTTGCAACATTAAAAACTTTTAATAAATATAATACTCATCGATGACGTGCACTGAAGGCGACTTCAAACGCATCGTCATTCAGTAGCAGTTCATAGGCTTTATCCGTGGACGATGCGTTTGAAGTCGCCTTCAGTCCACGTTATCGATAAGTATTATATTTTTTGAAAGTTTTTAATGTTGCAAGAAAAACTATTGCGATTACTCCGTGACCTTTTAACGCAAAATTTCACGTAGAATCCGAATTTCAATAAGTGAAATGTTCATCTTCCTGTTTTAATCAGTTTTTCTTGCATGATACGGAGAGGATACGATGTGGATACTATAAGGATACGCTGTAGCGTATCCGCTCCGTTCGTTCGGTCCGCCAGGGCAAGGTTTTAGAAATGAAAAAAAAAGATCCGTTAAGTGATATGAATTTTAATACTACTTATGACTCGAAGGGAATACGGCTTCCTCGGTCCAAACCTAAAGAAACTGTGCCTGACTACAGACAGAAATCAAAAAATTTTACTTCGCTGATCTTAGAGGGAATGCCTTCCACCAATAATAATTTAATAAAAAATCAATCTTCTGCCTTGAACGGGATGCCACCTCCACAGTACACATCTAAAGAAACTGCGTCTGACTTCAAGAAGAATTTGAAAACTCCTCCTTCGACGATGTTCATGGGAATGCCTTCCAGCAATAATTTGATAAAAAGTCAATCCTCTGCCTTGAACGGGACGCCACCTCCACAGTACAAAGCTAAAGAAACTGCGTCTGACTCCAAGACGAATTTGAAAACTCCCACTTCGACGATGTTCATGGGAATGCCTTCCAGCAATAATTTGATGAAAAGTCAATCTTCTGTCTTGAACTCAACAGTCTAAACCTAAAGAGACTATGCCTCAGTCCAAGAAGAGATCGAAAACTCTTACTTCGCCGATGTTCAAACCACCAGAGTCGACAGTTGCTGATAATAGGCTGTGTTTGTTGAAAAGAATGGTAAGATAATATTTTCAAAGTAAAAATAATACATAACTATAAAGAACAATGCGGTTCGCGATGCCAAATATTGCTATTTATTTTTATTTTGCTGGCTGACCAAATGGATGATGACGTTACTCGCAGCTTAGAAAATGAAAAGAAAAAAGTTGCTAGGCTCTCGGAAACTTTGAAGAAGTTTCAGCTTCGACTTCACGAAATAAAAGAAGACAATGCCTTGCTGCATGAGAAATTGAACGAAAGTCAGCAGGAGTTGCAGTTAGCTCAGGAACAGATAGCAGGAATGGATGAAGAAATGAGGAACGTGAAGCGCTTAAATGAGGATTGGCAACGAGTTGCCATAAACAAGTGTGAAGCCATGCACGGTATGAATTTATATTTAATTGAATCAATTTATATATCATTAAACAAGGGTTCACAGCATTTCCGCCAATTCTCCCGCGTTTACCCTTTTTCCCCCTATTTTCAAAAAAATGTCCCTTTTCCTCACTTTTCCTACTTAAAAAAAAGGATGTTAACAAGTATCTTGAAAATATCGTACATATTGTTTTTGAAAACCTGCTTAGCTTTTGAATTACTTGAAACTGATCCATTTATAACATTAACAGGGTGTCTAGCGACTTTGAAACCCTTGAAAACCTGGAATTCTCCTTGAATTTTTGTTAAACGTTGAAAACCTGGAAATCTCCTTGAATTTTTTACGAGAACCTTGAACTTTAATTATTTTTCGTTCGATTTTTATATAGTAATTTTAATGAAATGCAAAGAGTAATTTGAATTTCTTAACCTATTATGAAAGAAACATCTCGCTTAGAAAAAAATCGTGCTACTGAAAAGTGTTTTATTCATCAAATTATAATTTATCTTTTGTTTATTACAGAATAAATAAAGATATTTTAAAGCACATTTTCTAGACTGTACTAATTATTTTATAGATTGCAAAGAACAGACTTCAATATTGTGAATAATTCTATGAGTTTTTAATTTCTTCTCCTCTAATATAGAACATTGAAGTATACATTTTGATCTGGTATTCAACTTAGAAATTATAAAAATTATTAGTTTAAAATTTCGTTGTTAATTCAGTTTTAGAATTAGAATAAGCCATGGTTATACATCGGATTTTTTTAGGGGTTGACCACTCGGGTTTTGAGTGTACACCAGATTTCAAAAGGTTACAAAATATTTCTAAAGATTTCGAAACATTTCAAACATTTAAATATATTTTAAATATTTTTAACATTTCATAAAGATTTCACGGATGTGAACGATTTAAAAAAGGCGCGCACACCAGATTTCCATGAAGATTTTACAGCAATTTCACACATATTTTAAAGATTTAAAGGATTTCAAAGGTTTCAAAAAGGGTACAGTAAACCAGATTTCAAATATTTCCAAAATTTGAAACAATTTCAAGAGGTTTTAAAACATTTTAGAACATTTCAAACATTTTCAAATAATTTAACGATTTCAACGAATACAAAAGATTTTCCAAACCAAAATTTAAGAAAGATTTCATAAAAATTGTAATAGATTTCACAAAAATTTCAAAATTTTAAATATCGTTTGTTATACTTCAAAAAATTCCAACGAATTCAAGAAGATTTCAAAAGATTTCACAAAGATTTCAAAGGCTTCAAACATTTCACGTTTTTAAAACTTTCAAAAAATTTTAAAGATTTTTTTTTTTGAAAAGAGTATATTTAACTATATTTTTAAGATTGAAAAATATTTCAAAGATTTTGAACAATTTCAAAATTTCTTAGGAGATATCAAAAGATTTCACAAAAGATTCAAAGATTTCATAATAAATTCATAAAGATTCCAAAAGAAGCCGAGAATTTCAAAGATTTCAACAAGGGTGCAGTACACTAGATTTCAAGTATTTCAAAACATCTCAAACATTTTAAACGATTTACAAATTTTTAAGAAGATTTCAAATATTCGAGTGATTTGAAACGATTACAAAAGATTTACGAAAGATTTCACAGATTTCACAAAGATTTCAATGATTTCAAATACATTACAAAGATTTAAAAATATTCCTAAAGATTTCACAAAGACGGCACATGTTCGCAAAAAATTAAGAATTTGTTTCTTTATGATTCGGCTTTCTTTAGAAACTGTTGGCCAATAAAAACGTTTATTTCATTATTTGATGTAAAAAAAGGGGACCTGGAAAATTCAATTTCTTGACCTGAAAAACCTGGAAAAGACCTGGAATTTTGTTCCTAAGAATCGCCAGACACCCTGATTAATCCCTTAAAATAATTCCAAATACTTTGACGGTATTTTTATAAACGTTTCTTTGGTAATAAATATTTGTGGAAGTTTTTCAGTTATTATCTGTGAATGCCTCAGTTATTTTAGATTTTTGAAACACTTGACACGAAAAGGTTGCCTTTTTTATGTTCCTATGTTATTATGTTGCCATATTGCATTTCTGTAACATTGTATGTTTTTTTTTGTAGCGATATTTTCAGAGTGGAAAGTATCTCAAGAGCATCTACAAACAAACGTTACCTACGCACCTGTAGGTTGCGTTACTGAAGACGAGAATCATGTAAGTTATTTCATTATTTTCAGACCGAATCCATTTCAAATTAGACAGGGTTCTACACTTGAAACAGCAGAATCTCTCAGGGACGAAATATGTTGCTTTCCAAAGGAAATTAGGCGATGCGTATTTTTCTTCTTTGCAAAAAAAAATTTCAGTAGACATGTGTATTTGAATGTTGTGCTTTGTTTTTCAAAAAACCCAAATTTTTTTGTTTAAACCTCTATAACTTTTGACCTAATTGAGATATGTATTATTTTCTTTTTGAAAATAAAAAAAAATAAAAAAGATTTTCTGGAAAACCCCAACTTTTTAATTTTTCTATGTTTCCGCATATTTTTTTTACAATTTCTTCTGACAGAAGAAAGGTATCTTATCAGCATCATGTGGGCTAAACCATTTTTAAGGTCGGAAAAATTTCTTTTTCCTACAAATGTAATCTTTAAATTTTTCTCGTAAAGGATGAAAGATATCGCAAAAGAAAGAGAGACATTTTTCATAGAACTTTTTTAGATGTGCAATATTTTATCTTGACATTTTTTCATATCTGTGATTGTTTCCAAGAAAAAGTAGAAAATTCAATCGTGAGAACAGAGAATTCTCCTCGCCTCAAAAGTTATTTAGTTTTGAAAAAGAAAGCATCAAATTCAAATACGCATAACTACTGAAATTTTTTTTTGCTTTAGTATTTATTGTAAAATTACATATACGCCATTTTTTCATTCAGATTCACCTTGGGCGAGGTGTGTGGATATCTTATGACGCCTACTTAATGGCTATGAGTGGTGTTAGAGAAAAAAGTCGAAAGAAATTTTTTCGACAAATTTGTGTCGCTGTCTTCGGATATGATGTCCTCTGCAAAAGCACGATAACGGGCAAAGGAAGCAACCGCAATGGACAAAGCAAGCAGCCTGAAACGCAATTGGACCCGAAAAAGCTTTTGGCAATAAAAGGTATTGCTTATAGTTTAAATTAATGTCGCTATGAAAGGACCAAAATAAGGATTGGCTAATAAATATTTTATATTTCAGATATATAAAAATTCTTTTGCGTGCAACATTTCCACATGAATCCCGAAACTGCTGAGGTAGAAGCTGGAGAAGCTAATGAATGCATACGAAAGAAGATTTCGCAATTGAAAGAATTGAAGAATAGTGAGTAGAAATTGTCCTTTAATTTTACAAAGTAGACATCTTAAAGTTACACGAATTTAGTATTTTAATCTTTAATTACTTAACGTGATTATTACAAAAATTTTCAATTTTCAATTTTGAAGGTTTGAAATTTAAGTAAGGTTGTTATTGGGTCATTCTATTTTATTTTGCAGTAGTAGGTTTCTGCATGATTTAAAAAAATTTTCCTACTCACAGGGATCACAGTTCCCTACACCTCCTTTTTCCATTTTTACCTGAAAGTCCCCTATAATCTCTATATTTGAAAATTTTTACCATTTTCTCCCTGTTTTTTGAAGCTATGAGTAATTTTTCAAACAGAAACCTGTGATATTTAAAAATGCGCACCACAATCTTGAAATTTGATTTAAGTGAACAAAAATGTAAAACTAAAAAGCTTATAAATTGAAGAAAGAAACTTGGAATCCATGAAATAATTACTTAAAAGGCTCCAATTGAATAAAAAAAATTGAAGCTCTTTAATTGTTTAAAAAAATGTAGAAACTATTAACTTTACTCTATTGAATTTGTAAGGTTCCGCATCTTTAAAAAATAATAAATGTAGAGGAACTTCAATTTAAAACTATTCAAACTTAATGACCTTCGTGAAATAATTCTTTAAACTCGCAATTTATGAAAGATTCAAAAACTTTTAAATTTAGAAGCCGTTAAATTTAAAAAGTTTCACATTTGAATGAATTTTATTAATAATGAAGGATATCTTAAATAATATTAAAATGTACTCTCTTTTTTTTCGCATTTTTTAGCAAAAAAGTTTCTGTGATACTGTGATATCGCGATCTTCAAATTTTAATTTATTTTTTTATTCTTGGTCGATATTTGATATAAAGAATCCAACGATACATTCGTTTTTCAAATGAAAACATACGAAAATGTGAAGAAACCAATTTTCCCTTTTTTGGAAGAAAAATTCCCCTATTCACCCTACAATTGAACTGCTAAACCACTTTGATGCCTGTACTTAACTATCATTATTATCAGTTTCTGCAAAGGCAGAGAAAAAGGTCACATTTATGTGCATTATAGAATTAAGAAAAACTCAAATAAATGAAATGAAACGTATTTAACAGCCTGTAAACTTTGATAGAACATTCACTTTGATATGAAATAAACTGTCAAACTTTTTTCCAGAACCCCCGAAGACTGCTGGAAGACGCGTATT
>CAKNXH010049694.1:6715-18653 GCA_932178445.1 Andricus quercusramuli
ATACACAACCATTATTTAAACAATTTCCTTATTTATTTAACAAAATTTATTATTCTGATATATGATCTAAAATAATGTTCGTGGATTGTTGCAGAAATTCTTATTTCTCATAAAAAATTTCATTTTAAATAACAATTTTTTAATAACAATCTATAAAAACTAATAAATTTAAATTTAAAATTTAAAGATTTTTCGGGTTTCAATCGTGTGCGAAACTATGAATGTTGCCGACGTTTCGTGAACATTGCAGTTCACTTGTTCAGGGCTGACCTGAAACTGAAGTTTCAGGTTATGTTGTTCTTATATATGTATTCTCTACGATGCCTGTGATTGGCCAGAGTGCCCCATGGTGGGGACCGCTTGAACTTGATTATCCAATCAAGTCTTTTTTAAAAAACCCGGGAGGACGGAAAGCCAAATCGGATTGTTATTATATCCATTGTCCCTATTGATGTTATTAGGGTGTGTCAAGATTTCGATTGCTTCTCTATGTTTTCTTGGAAATTTATTATACGTTTTGGCAATGACGGTTGTTTTGTCAAATAAAATACTATGTCCTGTTTCGATATGATGCTCAGCTACTGCTGATTGTGTGAAATGTTTTAGCCTAACTTTACTCTCATGTTCCTTTACACGTTGACTTACCGCCCTCCCGGTTTCTCCAATATAGACTTTACCACAAGAACAAGGGATTTTATATACTCCCGGATCACTGAAAGGTTCCTTTTCATCTTTAGGATTGTTTAGAAGTTGTCCTATTTTTGCAGGTGGTTTAAATATAGTTTGGATGTTGTGTTTGTTGAGAATTCTTCCTATTTGTTCCGTGATACATTGAATGTAGGGTAGGATTGTGGTTGTTTTTCTCTCTCTTTCTTTAGTAGGTTGTGTTGACTTATTTTCTTGAGTGTATTTTCTTATTGCTTTATTAATTTGTTTGTTTGTGTAATCGTTTTGTATTAGGATTTGTTTAACATTTTGTAATTCCTTTTGTAAGTTATCTTTATCTGTTATGGAGACAGCTCTGTATACAAGGGAAATGATGACCGATTGCTTTTGAGATGGGTGGTGGTGGGAGGAGGCATGGAGGTATCTGTTTGTATGCGTGGGTTTTCTGTAAACTTCATGTCCTAATATGTTATCAGATCTTTTATAAACTAGTACGTCCAAGAAAGGTAATTTTCCATTTTGTTCAATTTCCATAGTGAACTTGATATTAGGGTGTATTTGATTGATGAAATCGAAAAATTTGTTTAGTTCGTCTAGTCCGTGTCTCCAGATGACAAGAGTGTCGTCAACGTAACGGCACCAGAATTCCGGTTCAAGCTTGGAAGATTTTAGTTTCTAAATTTTCCATCAAAATGTTGGCTATTACAGGTGAGATTGGAGATCCCATTGCTGCTCCTGAGGTTTGTTCGTAGAATTGGTTATTGAATGAGAAATAGGTATCAAATCTATTATTAATCTATAAAAAGTATTTTCGAATCTATCTCAATATTTCTTTCATCTTTTAAGAGTGTAAACGGAGTGAGTTTTTTCCTAAGTTTAAAATTTTGTTTATCAATTATTTATTGATATGATTTGGTAAATATATCAGTTTTATTGAAATAAATTTTTTATAGCGCTGCAACTTATAAACAGTGCGTCTCACAAAAAGTGCACAAGGGACAAAAAGTTTGATTTCATGTTGACTTGTTATCAATTTCTACAATCTGGAATCAAATTCTTTAATTTAAAAATAAGAATAACTCAATTTAATTTTTAAACAGAAATTTTATCATTTGCCGTAGTATGTACTATGTAAATATTTTTTATGCTACATGTGAAATTTTCTGAAAAAAATTTCCATTACATGGATTTCATTTTTTTCCCATAGAATCGAACGCTGCAATTAGTTTTTATGTTATATCTTAAACATTTGAAAAAATTATTTAAACAATTTTAGTTTAGATGAAGAAAAAACTTATTTTTTTACGTAAAATCATCCCTTGGTCAAAAAATAATTTTCCGTGGAAAATTATATTTTTCCATAAAAAAAATTGTTTCAACAATGTGTTTAATTTGTTATGCAAAGTCAGTCTTGTAGCAAGTTGTCTAATTCGCAGTCCTCACTAAAATTCTTTTTACGCGGCCACGCAGTTTTCAGCTGTAGCAGAACGCCAACATTTTTTACTGTGTTTTCAGCCCGATCGATTAGCCGAGGGGCTTGCGCGGTTAGGAATGAGTTGCGTTAGTCTCGTGTCTAGGATAGGTAGTTCGAATCCCCGCAGAGTTTGTCCGATTTTTTAGAGCGCAAAAAGCGAGCGATTGATATAAGTATAATGATTGTGTGTGTTATAATAATATTTAAATAAATATATAAGTTGAAGATAATAATATTATAAAAATAATTCTTTATTTTTTTTAGCTTGACAGTCTACGAACCCTTCCTTGACTGTCTTCGAGAATTTAATATTGGAGTGTTGAATGGCTTACAAATTTTGTTGTGATATTTTGTTGATGGAGTCTAGGAGTGCTTCACTGACTATGCTGGACGCAATTTAAGAAGTCTTTTATTTCTTCAAGCACTGTTTGCATGATTTTCCAATACGATATTTTCAAATTATCAAATGCTTTTAGACCTATCCTAAAGTCACAGACTCGGTCAATGAAAATTTCCAGCACTTTTTTTTCCGTGTAGTCTCCAAAATGAGCTTAGGGCGGGGATGGAGAAGAAAGAGAACCAAACAAACGAAACAAACGCGAAACAAGATTGAAAATTTACAGAAACCAGATGTGCGGATAGATTTTTAGAATAAGTTAAACGAACGCATAGATAGGGCAACTTGAGAAGCGCTTATAAGCAATAAAGATATAGAGTCCGCATGGACTATGCTACGGGATATCATTGTTAACACTGCGAAAATTAAAGTGAATAAAACAAAAATCATAATGTTTGAAGCAAAAGGTGATAAAACAATTTGCAACATTGTCCTAAGTGATGAGAAATTAGAACAAGTTGTTAAGCATGTATATGTAGGTAGCCCATTCACTAGTGACGGGAAGATGAATGGGGAGATAGATAGGCGCATAAACGAGGGTCAGAAGATTATCAATAGAGCAGGTCCATTCTCAGAAGTAAAAATATATCAAAAAAAGCTAAAATGGCGATACATAATTCTATGTTTGTACCGAATGTGCTATACGGTAGCGAGACATGGACCCGTTAAGAAAAGGATAAGGGTAAAATTAACGTGATTGGCATGATACCTCGGTGCACAATTTTCGGGAAAAAACTGATGGACAAAGTCCGAAACGAGACAATCCTCCCAGAATGTGATACAGGAGAGAGACTACTTGACATTTTGGAAAGAAATCAGTTAAGGTGGTTCGGACATCTTCAAAGAATGAAAGATGAACGACTAACCAAACAACTGAATGAAGGTGAAGTAAATGGCAGAATGCCCAGGGGTAGACCACCAAAAGAATGGTGAGAATCTTTGAATGAGACATTAATCCGAAGATACATAAGAAGCCGTAGAAACACGAGAGCTTGCATGAAAAAATGCATGGACGTGAAGGAAGCTAGAGAAGTATGCCAGAACAGAAAAGTGTGGCAACAAATAGTTTATAAAAATAATGTGGGTAGAGTGTATGACGCCTGAAACAAAAGACCTTAGATACTAATAGGCTCAAGTGGGGGACCGCACACATAATAATTTGTTGAGGCTCGTTACTTGGGGTGATCACTAGAGAGATTGATCAGTCACCTGGGTCGGAGCAATGTTGCGGGACGAAGGTGTTATTTAAATAAATAACACGCAAATTGTAGATCAATGTAAAAAATGTATATGTCCTTCCCCACATTACTATTTTCCAACCGAGCGAATCACGCCTACCCCGAAAGGGAAATGGCTTAATGGTATAATAATAATTAATGTTCATGTTACTTGAAAATTCGAACAATTTATTTTATTTTTACATTCTCATCCAGAGAAGGTGTAAGATTTGTGTAATATTTGTCGCCCCCCCCCCCCCCCATTTTTATCAAATGTCCATTTTTCGATAATCATTTAAAAGTTTATCATATATATGTTCCAAAAACAACTTAGATACTTTTTTTCGCCCCTTTTCAGATAGTTGCAAGAAATCTTTCTGATTGTATGATTTATTTCTTGTTAGACACATACGGAAATATACGCTAAAGTGAAGGAATTTCCTTCTTCATTTTGAAGCAAATACAAATTTAATCATTTTTATCTGAAGAACATAGAACATAACATATTGTCATTGCGAACCGCGACAACCAAAACGCGCTCAAACTTTGGAGTTTATATTAAATGATGAACAGAAACGAGCGTGGAGCGCAAGGCTTACATGATTTTTAAACGAAATATCGAGCGCGAAGCGGAGTGTCTTGATGAGAATGTATTCCTGAAGGTCGATAGAACCTTAAGTAAATTAGTTCCTCTTTCTATGTAAAACTTACATAATTAAACCAAAAGCAGGTCATAACGATGGAGCTAACTGAGAGAGCATTTGCCCGCGAAGCGCGCAATAGTAAGCACATGAAATGCGAAAACCGAGATGAACCGAGCTTAAAGCGTCAGGCAAATGTGTCCGAGCGCGTAGCGTGAGGTGAATATATTATCGAGCGCGAAGCGCGAAGTGCGAGATACAACATATCATCGAGCGCGAAGCACGAGATACAAGAGGTGCGCGCCCTAGGCGCGCTCAAACTAGCGAGCGAAGCGAGCCGCGCGCGATGAGAATGTGCCCGCGATGCGGGCAGATTTTTTATACTACAAGTTATGTTAGCTGCGAGGTTTTGTTAGGAGCTCCGAATGCGTAGGTAGGGGGTTCGAACCTACAGCGAATAAGAATTTTAATAGCGTGCGATTATTAGCGTAGTGATTGTTTGTGTAATAGTAAATAATTATGTAATTGAATATGTGAACAAATATTAAAGCATAATGATAATAATAATGATAATAAAAAAAAATTTTTAGGTTAAAAATCGGCCATGATTTTATAGAACTGTTCTCTATAGTTTCGAGACTTCTCCGATGTAGACTGTATATTAGCTGAACTTTTAGATTTTCTAGAACTATTCTACGTTTTTCGCATCCTGCCTCCTAATAGAGAATACGTCACCTCATCCTTTACATTTTATAGAACTATGTATTACATTTCGTAGAATAGTTCGATGCAATGTAAAACTAAGAAGATTTTAACTTTTACTGAACTACCCGTCGTGTCCTCTACTATAGGACTAGTTCTATGAAATTTAATGAAATTTTGATTCCGCGCATCACATTACTCTTGAATCATTTCAAAATTATGACTTATAATCACAAAAAATTAGTTTCTATTAATTGAATATTCATAGTCGCATCAACTGCGAGGGTCACTAACGTCTGTATTATTGGATCCATTACAGAAGCAAAGCTTTCTAAAAACACTGGAAGTCTTTCTTCCTGTTTTGGGAATCGAACCAACGCCAGCGTGTCGACCAAGGCAAGGTTGTAACATTAGACAATCACGATACCGTCTGAGCAACGATGATTTCCACACAAAAAATTATAAAACTTAAATATTGTTCTTTTTTAATAATATTACAATCCCGCCAAAAACAAGAAGTATGACCAAATTTCGCAAAGTACATAAATATTAAAATTTTATTTATTTATGTTTAAGGCAATGCAAATTGTGAAACTGAAAAATAAATTCAAATAAGAATGGTAGAAATTTTATAAATAGAAGTGTTTTTTAATCAAAGGAATTAGTTCAATGAATACGTTTAATAATTAATTTGTGTATTTCATAAAAGTTTATAATAGGGCCACCACATTAGAAAAAATGTATTCTACTATACATTATACCGTGGCACTTCTGTTCTACTACGAGGTCCAATACGATACTCGTACATGCATCCGCTTACGCCGATCGAAAAGAGAGAGATTATGGTCAATCCGCAAGCAGTAGAACACGCTCATTTAGTGCGGCTAGGATAGAAAATTATATACACCAGAGCTTCGTTATATGCTCGCGCGACTGCAGGCGATATTAGCAATTCTTAGAATTGCTCGTCCAAACAGTTTCTCAGGGGGAAGGGTGAGAGACGGTTGCAACTCCGCCTATGAAGGGACGCACTGCATTACTCTGCAGTCAAGTAGATTGCGCAATATCATGGAAACGGTTCAGGCGGCCCTGACTGTTTACGTTTCGCTGCTGGCGATATATGCACAAGGCCATGTTCAGGCAACCCCCGAGATTGAGCATATAACGAAGCTCTGGTGTATTGATGCTAGACCATTACGTACGCGCGCGAGCGCGCGCTCACTTTTTTCGTTCATTTTTCTCCTTCACTCAATTTCCAAATCACTATTTATCCGTTCAAATTTCTTGACTAATCAAAATCTTTGCTGAAATTATATTCTTAAAGAATGTATTCAGTGAATATAATTCAGTATTTTGACAAAAAAAATAATAATTTTCGTACAATGACATTTACTGGTACTTTGACGGCCATTTTGTTAAATGTGAGCATCAATATACATCGCTAAATCATTAACAAATTAATACATATAATTTAAAAAAATCCTATTCTGATCCGATTCTCAGTTTTCAGTATCAAAATCACTGAACATTTATTCGCACTGGAATGTTTCAATAACTTTTTATAGAGAAAGAAGAGCGTGTCAGAATACACTACTGAATAATAAAAACATATGCACATGACAGGCAAAAAACTTAATTCAAATCCTGATTTGACCGGTAGTTTTGTAAATCTGTGAATCAAGAAACATCGCTAAATCATTAAATGATCATCATATTATAACGTTCAAATAATCAAGAAAAACAACAGCGTATGACAGAACATTAAAAATATACCCACGTATAATTTTTAAAATTGAATTAAGAAAAATGCCTCTCTTTTTCGTGCTTATCTCAGCGATATATTAAGTCCCACTCCTCCATGCCTCAGAGAAGTGAATTGAGAAAATTCAAACTTCGACATAGTAAAGCTTGGAATCTCCTCTTTAAAATGAGACCAAGAGCATAATCGAAATATCTACTTGTTTTCGACTTATGATAAAAAATGTGTAGGCATGTCCAAGACGAAAATCAGTTCGTCGAGCGGCAGTCGAATGTCGAATTTAAATCTATTGTTAACGTGCGAAAAACAATAGATCAAAAAATGTATTCACCAATGGACCGTCCGATTTTCGTCTTAGTTATACTTCCACATTTTCCATGACAATTTTGAAAACCAGTAGATATCTTATCATGTTGCTAATCTCATTTTAAAGATGATATTTTCAACTTTAATTCCGACAACCTTCCATTTTTTCCATTTCCTTCTCTGAAACGTGCAAAAAGTGGAATTTTTAAAAACAAAAATTGGTGACAAACATTGAAAATAATTATATGATTAACTATTCGAGTTAGACGTCACAACCATGATAAGACGGTGTAAATGTAATGAAGGTTAGCATAGTTAGTACATCCTTACATGGTAATGCATAGAACTCTTTTGAAAAAAAACATTCTAAACTTAAAAGTAAGTTATAAATGTATAAATAGTAATATTTTTCAAGTGTAACATGCATTTGCCCAATTATGTTTCATCCTTGTATCGCTTAAAGACCTCTCAATTTCACGAAATGAAATCAACTATCCAAAATTTTAAGTTATAGTGCCCGATTCTGATCAAATCGATCCGATACTCGAACCTGAAATTTTGGCATATCTTATTTTATTGTAAATATGTACCAACTATGCTAACCTTCCTGACATTTCCACCTATCCTATCATAACCATGACGTCATGCTAGATTACTCAATTGTAATAGAGGTATGAAACATAAATAAACTTTTATTGCACAGGTCATAGCCAATATTAAAGGACATAATTTTATTGTCAGTAATCAATTCCTGTTACCAACCAAAATAAAATTAAAAATTCGATAATTATATGGCTTAATATTGGAAAAATTAATCAGTTTACAACGTAAAAATTAAAGAACAAATATTTCCATTGAATCATTCAAATGAGCTTTACTTTATATTTTCATGAAAATTAACATTTTAAATCAATTTCAGAAGAAATTAAAACATATTTACATATAATTGTGAAAATGGAATTGAGATTATATCGGTGCAACAGAGAAATGTGAAATATAAATCAGTTTTCATTTCACGAATTATATCCAATATTAAACTGCATGACCTTCACACATTGCCACTCGCGAAATCGTGGCGCAAATATTTAAAAAGTTTTTGAAGACAGCAACTGCAAATGCACCAATTTTAGAGATAAATCAATTTATGATTGTATGTAAATTTGGAAATTTACCCAGTTTCAAATTATAACTTTGAAATTATGATTTTTTGAAATTTTGAAATTTTGAAATTATAAATTATACATTTATCAAGCCATCCAGCAATAAATTCAGAAACCATCAAATTCGATTTCTGAAATTTCTAAATGAATAGGCCCTCTGAAAATTTATTTATAAATTCCAAGTTTATCAAGTGGTCCAACTATAAATTAATTATATGAAGAAGCTTGTAACAGGGGACACGAATTGTGGTCATCTTTTGTGAGCGAAGAGGGCCTCATTTGAGATAAAAAAAAAGCTGAAACAGTTTACTAAGATGGAAAGCGGCTTACAAGCAAAAAGGGTTACAAGAAATCCACGCAATATAACTATCGGTTTGAATTATAGGACTATTGAGTAAGGAGCGGCGGGGTAATGGTCTAGGTTCAAGGCTAGGTGGAGCAACAAAAATCTTTTTTGTGATAAGCTTTTGGAGGGCGGGGGTGCTAAAAAATGCCCTTTATCCCCCAATAAATTATCAATAAAATGAAGAACATTAATAAAATCAATAAAATTAATAAAATGAATGAAACGGATAAAATGAATCAAATAAATGAAATCAATCAAATCAATAAAATCAATGAAATCAGTTAAACCGATATAAATTTTATTTTATTGATTTGATTGATGTTGTTCTTCGATTGTTCGATTGATTTTAGTGATTCATTTGATTGTATTTTTTAAAAAATCCTATATTTATATTGAGTTTCTTTATTTTATTACAAAATACAATGAAATGAATCCATAAAATCAATAAATTGGATAAAATCACTAAAATCAAGAAAATCAAATTATAATCAATAAAGTCAAAATTATACTGATTTCAGTGATTTCATTCAATTTATTGATTTTTTTTATTCATTTCATCGTATTTTTTAATAAAATAAAGAAAATCAGTATGAATATCCGATTCTTTTATTAAGAAATACAATGAAATGAAGCAATGAAGTCAATAAATTGAATAAAATACTAAAATCAGATTATTATCAATAAAATCGAAATAGCACTGATTTTACTGATTTTAGTGATTTTATTCAATTTATGGATTTCATTGATGTTCTTGATTTTTTTATTTTTCATTTTATTGATAATAATTTTATTTTTTTGTTCTTACTGATTTTATTGATCTACTTGATTTTTTTGATCAAAAAATAGAATAAAATAAATCAATTCAAGCAATAAATTGAATGGGATCCCTAGAATAAAGAAAAGCGATTTATTATCAAAAAAATCAATGAAGTAAACAACATCAATGAAATCAATAAAATCCATACAATAAAAAAATTAATAAAATCAATGAATTGAAAAAAATCACTAATATCAGTATAATTTTGACTTCATTGATTTTCTTCATTTTAGTGATTTTATTCAATTTATTGATTTTATTGGTGCTGTTCATTGATTTTATTTCATTGATAATAATTTGATTTTATTGTTTTTAGTAATTTCATTCAATTTATAGATTTTTTTATTAATTTGATTGTATTTTTTAATAAAATGAAGAAAATCGGTATAAATATTCGATTCTTTTATTTAAAAAACTAGCTGTGAATTCGATCTCGAGTGTTTCCACTTTGTTTGTATTTATAATTATATGCTGCTCATTTCACGAACACTTTGCTTCCCGTTAGCAAATGTATTTGCTTCCTCATAGAGGAAGAATTAGTTATTTTTTTCAATAATAGACAAACCGAAGTCTTCATTTTGCTCAATTTAAAAATAGAAATTTACCAAAAACGGAAAATTACAAAATAATACAAAAAATGTTTTAAATACTAAGACAAATCAGACAAATCAAATCTTGCGTTCAAAATAATAATGTTTTGAGCTGGAAAAGGGAAAGGAAAAGTTCTGTCGCACCCTATCCCTTTCCCAGTTTTATGATTTCTTGACAAAAATTGTCATAATATTACTCTATTTGAAAATTTATGATCAAAAAGTCTTTTCTATTCATGCATCAACTTTAAATTATGTCCATGAAAAAAGTTTTTCTGTTTGAAACTGATGATTCAGATATTATAAATGAGCAAAACTTCTCTAACATTCAATAAGGTGTATTATTATTATTATAGATCAATCGATTTGCCTCGAATCAAGAGCTTTTTTCCGTTCTTGCATCAATTTTGAATTATGTTACTGAAAAAAGTGTTACTATGAAAAAACGTGTTTTCAAATATCATGAAATTTCACAATTTCCATACGCTTCAATAAAATGTATTAATATTATAGTTCAATCGATTCGTCTCGAATCAACACATCTTTTCTGTTCTTGCATCAACTGTGAATTATGTTAATGGAAAAAGTTTTACTATAAAAAACCGATTTTCAAAATATATAAATTACCATTACTTCCCTACTCTTGGATAAAATGCGTTATTATTACAGGTCAATCGATTCGTTTCGAACCAAGGAATCTTTTATATTCGTGCATCAACTCTGAATTATGCTAGTGAAAAAATTTTTACCATAAAAAACCGATTCTCAAAATATATAAATTACCATAACTTCCCTACGCTTCAATAAAATGTATTAATATTATAGGTCAACCGATTCGTCCCGAACCGCGGAATCTTTTACATTCTTGCATCAACTTTGAATTATGCTAATGAAAAAAGTTTTACTGTGAAAAACCGTGTTTTCAAATATTATGCATTACCATAGCTTCCTTATTCTTCAACAACAATTATTAATATAATAGGTCAATCGATTCGACTCGAATCAACAAAACTTTCCCGTTTTTGCATCAACTTTAAATTATGTTAATGAAAAAAGTGTTATTATAAAAAACCGATTTTCAAAATATTAGTGAGGAAAATAAGCTCTCCAAATTTCATCAATTTCTCATCCACACATCCACAAATCCACACATCCACACATCCACACGTCCACACACACATCCGGACAATTGCTTAGAACATTTTATTAGATATTTTTAAATTAGGGAGGGTTTAATTAAATGAATTAAATTTTTTTTTAAATGTTACCATTACAAAGCTTCCTCTATGAGGAAGCAAAAAAACAATCAAATGACTCAATAAAATCAATAAATTGAATGAGATTACCAAAATCAATAACATCGACTTATTATCAACAAAATCAGAAAGAAAACACATCAATGAAATCTACATTTTACTGATTTTCGTGATTTTATTCCATTTATTGATTTTATTGTTTTGATTGATTTATTGCATTTTGTTGATTCTATAATTTTATTAATTTGATTGATTTGATTGATTATATTCAATTCATCGATTTTTTAATTGCAAATATTCGACTTCTTTGTTTAAAAATACAATCAAATGACTGAGTGAAGTCACTAAATTGAATAAAATACTAAAATCAAATTATTATCAATAAAATCAAAATTGCACTGATTTTAGTGATTTCATTCATTTTATTGTTTTCATTGATTTATTTTATTTTATTGATTCTATTGAATTTGTTGATTTGATTGATTTGATCGATTCTGTTCAATAGACTGATTTTTTATTGTAAATATTTGACTCTTTTATTAAAAAATACAATAAAATGACTGAGTGAAGTCAATAAATTGAATAAAATACTAAAATCAAATTATTA
>CAKNXH010049695.1:0-18068 GCA_932178445.1 Andricus quercusramuli
GAGGGTTTCGCCGGCCTGTCGTTGTGATTTCGTCGTGCCCTGTGACCACCCATCTCACGGATGTGAGACGTGGCCATAGGTGTATTTTACCGCGGTTCTACTGGGGGCCATTGACATTTTTTCAAGATGGCAGTTGCTCTTAGTGGTACCCTGCGGTGGTTGTTTAACTTTTTTTTAATTATATATATATATATATATATAAAGAATATGTCCAGTGGACTGAATTGGGAATCTAAACCATTCTCGAATCCACTGGAACACACACACCAAATTTCATCAAAATCGGTCAGGCCGTTTAGGAGGAATTGAGTCACATACACATGAACAGAAGAATTATATATATAAAAGATATTTTAAATATGAAACTAAAAAATTTTCAAATTGATTTGATGCATTTTTTATTTTTTAATCTCAGAGCTGTCACAGACTGATTTACTTGAAAAAGTGATCTGTATATATACACAAAAAGTCGCTAAGGTACATAATTGATGTGACTAATGTTCTTTTGAATTTAAAAGAATTCGATTCTTAAGCATTCAAAACAATTCAAGTTAAATTCCAAAGAATGGAAATGAATTGTGAAGAATTGAGAAATTTTAGAAATTCTTTTTAAATACCTTAAAATATTTGGATTCTTTTGAAACCCCTTCAAATTATTAAAGTAAATTAAAAATTCCTTGGAATCTTTGATGATACCCCTAAATATATCAAATCCTTCCAAATCCTGTTAAATTATTGAAATCAATTGAAAATTCATTTGAATTTTCTAAAATACCCTAAAATACTTCAAATCCTTTATAATGTTTAAAAACCCCTTAACATTTTTTCAATCTCTTGAATTTTTTTTTTATTAAAAAAAACTTAAAATATTTGAAATCCTTTCAAATCTCTTGAAACTTTTTAAAGCTCTTGATAATACCTTGAAATTTTCCAAAATACCCTAAAATCTTCAAAATCCTTCAACATTACTTCGAATTGAAATATTCATTTTAAAAGTGTCTATAGAGAATTGATCTTAAACAAGTAAATATTTAGCAATATTGATTATTCTGGACAGTTACGTAAAGTGTTTCTTAGGACTTTTGCCATTTTTTTTATATCCATGACTTTCTCTGGCCAACAAAATTCTATGACATGTCCTTGATTTCCAGGTTTCCCTGAACTGCGGGCATGCTGCTGATAATTCGAACATTATACCTATCTTCTTCTTCACAAACTATTCAAAATATTAAAGTGGTTCATTTTTCTTAGAAAAATTCTTGTATCTGACTAATTCCCAACTTTTTCATGGTCCGAATGACGCGTGATAATAAGTGAATAATACATAATAAATACAGTCTTGTAAATTTAACTACATTTTCATTTTTATTATAGAGCCATAAGTTTTACCAATTTCTTATAAAATTAAGACTGATGACATTTTTTTCATGATTCACATTTCCGTATTAAGTATTAAATATTTAATAGAAGCGGTAAGATCATTGACGAAAATCGCAGACTATTCCAAATCTTTCGTACACTTATTTCATAAAATGGAATTTCAGAATTAACTAAGTTAATTCTAAGCAATTATAACTCCTATGGAAAGATGATTTTTTTCAAATTTATTGAACTTTTTTTGTTTTAAAAATTTATTTTTCAAATAAAAAAATGTATCCTGAAAGGAATGCGGTAGCCGATAGAAAATTTAATGGTTTAGAAATAATCTTGTAATTAATTCTGAAATTTTACTCAGTGAAAATTCAATTTCAATATTGAGTTATTTTTAGTTTAAATAATGACCTGTTATATTTGTTTTTACTTTCTTGAATCCTGTGCAAAGATTTCTTTTGTTGGATCCAGAGACTAACCGAAAATACCGAAAAGAAATGGATCCCTATTACACGAATTGACAACTTTATTGACGAATAAATTTAAAATAACGAATTTTATGTGCCCTAACTTTCAAGTTTCCGAAATCAAAATTTAAAGATTTACAAAATTTCAGAATTGTACAAATAAGAAATTATTAAATACCCTAAAAATTCTTCAATTCACAAAATAAAAATTTGGTGAATTAAAAAATTTTCCGATAACATTTATAATTCGGTATTTTTACTTCTCATCAATTTATGTATTGGGTATTCATTTTTTCGGTATTTTTTGGTTGGTCCCTGGATCCATTTTGTTACAAAAGTCCAAATTTCAACAGAAGTTCGTAATATATCTAAATTATTATTTAAAACTTTTTAAGAAGGAAGAATAATATCGGGATTTTGAACACTTTGGACTTTTATAGAACAATAGGAATAATTTTGGATAAGATATGAAGTCACAGTTACTAAATATGTACATTTCGAGGACTTGTACAGCAACGAATCAGTTTTCAGTAATTTAAATAAACTCTTTGATTATTCTCCTAATTATATTTGTCCTAATTTTTGGAAGAAAAGTAGATTATTAAAAATATGGATTTAAAAATCTACGACTTGGCGCCACGAGAATAAGCGGCTTTCACATCGCCTCTACAGGTATGTGCCCGTAACACTGGAATGATAGCTATATATATTATATATATATCATTCCAGTCAGCTATATATTATATATATATATATGCAACGACCACAAACTTGCCTGGAGCGCCAACTACCGGTATGTGGCCCTACTAATCCCTTGCCGCATCTAGGTACTAATATCTTTGATATATTATTATTTTATATTACATTATTTAGTTTGAATAAAAAACTACTAAATGTTACACATGTGAACACCCAGATAGCAAAATGCCCGCCGATTGCAAGCGATCTGCCGGCCCGCGGTCCGATCGATCGGACCGACTTGCCGGCAGATATGCACCTTAATGTGCACACCATTGATGTCTATATGCCCGCCCGACAGGCGGGAGCGACGCTGTCCGGCGAACTGCATGCCCGACGGTCCGGTAAAATTCAGGCTGAGTGTGCGAGTAGATTAAAATTTAAAAAGTCTTTTCTTATGTGAATAAAATAAAAATTTCCAAATATCACGAAAGGTAATGACGAGATTCTGCGTATAATAAGTCCAAGTTGAAAGAAAAATGTCAATATTATAAAAATATCTTTTTATAATATTGTCATTTTTCTTTCAGCTTGAACTTTATATTATTATACGCAGAATTTCATTACCTTTCGTGCTATTTTCTAATTTTGTTGATTTGAAGGACACCGACAGCAAAAAATTGCTAACAAATTTTTTGTTCCACACACAGCCAAAACAATACCAAAAACCGCAAACGATGAAAGGTATAACTCCGTTATACAAGTGCATTACTCCGGTTTCCAAGTGGATTACTCCATTTACAAGTGGATTACTTATTCTTCTATTTTATCTGGAACGAATAACAATTATTGTTTGCAAATCGCACACATCCGAGCGAAAATTCACGGGTGTGAACGCCACACGAGATGGAACACGACAAGAACAGCTGATCCAAAACGCGCATGCGCGTTTTTGATCCCAAACTACTCGCACTATCAGCCTGCAGCGGTCCTGTAAATCGCAGGCCCGTCGTTTCTCGCCGCTTGCAAGCCCGACGGGCATCTAATGTGCCGGACCGTTGCCTGCCGTTGTCCGCCTTTCGGTCGCATTCCGACTCTGCCGGCCTGTCGCGTGCATTTAGCAGGGACGCTGGTCTCCAGCCCGTCGGGCCGATCGCGTGCCGGCACGTATTGTTATCTGGGCAGTTTTTGAAATCAATAATTATTTTGCTTATTTGATTTTATTATTTGATTTATTTATACACGGAAAAAAAAGTGCTGGAAATTTTCATTGACCGAGTCTGTGACTTTAGGATAGGTCTAAAAGCATTTGATAATTTGAAAATATCGTATTGGAAAATCATGAAAATAGTGCTTGAAGAAATAAAATACTTCTTAAATTGCGTCCAGCATAGTCAGTGAAGCACTCCTTCCATCAACAAAATATCACAGAAAAATTTGTAAGCCGTTCAACACTCCAATATTAAATTCTCGAGGACAGTCAAGGAAGGGTTTGTAGACTGTCAAGCTAGCCATTTATGCTAATAAAAAATAAAAAATTATTTTTTAAGTTTATAATATTATTATCTTCAACTTATATATTTATTTAAATATTATTATAACACACACAATTATTACTTATATCAATCGCTCGCTGTTTACGCTTTAAAAAATCGGACGCACGCTGCGGGGATTCGAACTACCTTTCCTAGACACGAGACTAACGCAACTCATTCCTAACCGCGCAAGCCCCTCGGCTAATCGATCGGGCTGAAAACACAGTAAAAAATCTTGGCGTTCTGCTACAGCTGAAAACTGCGTGGCCAAGTAAAAAGAATTTTAGTGAGGACTGCGAATTAGACAACTTGCTGCAAGACTGACTTTGCATAACAAATTAATAACATTGTTTAAAATTTTTTTTTTTTAATGGAAAAATATAATTTTCCACGGAAAATTATTTTTTGACCAAGGGATGATTTTACGTAAAAAAATAAGTTTTTTCTTCATTTAAACTAAAATTGTTTAAATAATTTTTTCAAATTTGTAAGATATAACATAAAAACTAATTGCACCGTTCGATTCTATGGAAAAAAATGAAATCCATGTAATGGAAATTTTTTTCAGAAAATTTCATGCGGACCGGCCGAACGCAAACATTACGCTACAGCGTAACGGTAAAGTAATGCTAAAGTAATATGGCATTATAATTAATAAAGGAAACAAAATTAATATGTAAATTGTTGCAATTATAATAAAACGTTAAAATTAACATTAAATGGTCATGCTGTAATTGCAACAAGTTGCTTTCTCAGCGTTAAAAAATAAAAAAACAAAGTGGCTGTCATTGCAGTCGGGTCCCTGCAGGCTGGCAACCCACTTAAAGCCACGTTAGCGGGTTGCCAGTATGCAGGGGCCCGACTGCAATGACGGTCACTATGTTTTTTTATTTTTTAATGCTGCAAAAGCAACTTGTTGCAATTGCGGCATGACCGTTGAACGTAAATTTCAACGTTTTATTATAATTGCAACAGTTTACATATTAATTTTGTTTCCTTTATTAATTATAATGCCATATTACTTTACCATTACTTTAGCATTACTTTACCGTTACGCTGTAGCGTAATGTTTGCGTTCGGCCGGTCCGCCAGGGTTTCTCAAAAAATCTCAAAATGAAGAGGCGCAGTATATATATATATATACTGGGTATACTGCCAGGAGGCAGGAGTGGGGATAACTTTGTAATTTCAAATGGGAACCCCAATTTTTTATCACAGGTTCAGATTCTGTTTCATGATATACGTAAAAATCAAACTTTTGGTCCCTTGTGCACTTTTTGTGAGACGCACTGTTTATAAGTTGCAGCGTTATAAAAAATGTATTTCAATAAAACTGATATATTTACCAAATCATATCAATAAATTATTGATAAACAAAATTTTAAACTTAGGAAAAAACTCACTTGCGTTTACACTCTTGAAAGATGAAAGAAATATTCAGATAGATTCGAAAATACTTTTTATAGATTGTTATTAAAAAATGGTTATTTTAAATGAAATTTTTTATGAGAAATAAGAATTTCAACAACAATCCACGAAAATTATTTTAGGTTCTATATCAGAATAATAAATTTTGTTAAATAAACAAGGAAATTGTTTAAATAATGGTGGTGTATCTTTTTGAAAAAAAAATAACCCAGATATTTCGATCCTACTAAGCATTTTTTTTTCTAAAAGGAAGAAGTTTCAGGAAGTATTAGTGTTGACTCGATTAACTTCTAAGCAACTTTTTATTATTCATTAAAATTATAAATAAGAAGATGCCCTGGCGGACCGGCCGAACGCAAACATTACGCTACAGCGTAACGGTAAAGTAATGGTAAAGTAATGGTAAAGTAATATGGCATTATAATTAATAAAGGAAACAAAATTAATATGTAAATTGTTGCAATTATAATAAAACGTTAAAATTTACATTAAATGGTCATGCCGTAATTGCAACAAGTTGCTTTCTCAGCGTTAAAAAATAAAAAAACAAAGTGGCTGTCATTCAAGTCGGATCCCTGCAGACTGGCAACCCACTCAAAGCCACGTTAGCGGGTTGCCAATATGCAGGGGCCCGACTGCAATGACGATCACTATGTTTTTTTATTTTTTAATGCTGCAAAAGCAACTTGTTGCAATTGCGGCATGCCCGTTGAACGTAAATTTGAACGTTTTATTATAATTGCAACAGTTTACATAATAATTTTGTTTCCTTTATTAATTATAATGCCATATTACTTTAGCATTACTTTACCATTACTTTACCGTTACGCTGTAGCGTAATGTTTGCGTTCGGCCGGTCCGCCAGGGTGGCTATTATGTAAATGTTTTTGTAATGAAAAACAAACACATTTTATTCTATTATCAGACACATTCTTATATTTTATTTCAATATTTTTATAAAAATTTTATATACAGAAATACGAACATGAAAATAAAATCTGCTTACATCCAGTTTCTTGCAATCTAATAATAGCCATCTTCTAATTTATTTCGAACAGAAATAAGTGTATTATAAGTAATATCGCGAAGATTGAGAAAGACGTAGGAATACTTACTACCACTGAAAATTGTCAATCCTGTAAATGTTCATTTAAGAAACAATCGTACAACTTTGTTAAATGAATTTGATATCTAGCAGAATAAGGTAGCAAGTGAATAACATTTTTCAGCTTATCTAAATCTTGGAGATTTAAATCCTTACGCAACCAGTTGTAAAATTTTTTTTACAATTAATATCTTAATATCTTTATGCGTTTTACAATTACTTTTTGTTGTACATAATTTATTTGCACATTTATTCATTTTAAATAAGCAAGCCAATGGTAACCAATTTAGTTGTCGACTTGACGCACGCGCAGTGAATGAAGATGCGAGTTTCGGAAGCACTGAATCATCATCCAGTGTCTACTTCAATCATACCAATGTGAATTTGTCTCTGAGCCCCACTGAGCGCGTCTCTGAAAATTCTCGCAGACAGTCATGGACTGTTTTCCTCACTTGTATTCGAGTTCTTAGTTTTTGAATCACGCACTTATTCAATTCAAGTCTTTCAAATATGAAGTTATTTTATAGCCACTTCATGACTGTATACATTTTTTTTTTTGTAAACTGTCTTATAAGAATTCCAAGCCTGTTGTTTCTTGACTGCGCTTGAAAACTTCCATGACTTTTCTTTATTTTTCCATGAAAATGTATGACCACTTTATAGAAAGTATACGAGACTTCATAAAAATGATGGCCCGTCCTGAAGTCTAGCACTAATCTACGATATGTTCCAAGACTTCTTTTTTCCGTGTATTTATACAAATGTAGACAATTTATTTTTTAAAGATTTTGCAGTATTTCAAGAGAATTATACAGCGCTGTTTATAATTTATTCTATAAGCGCCAACATGATCTAATTACTGTATTGTTTAGATTTTAAAGGGTTGTCGACCACTGCCCAAATAAATGTTCAAGATGTTATAGTTAATTTTCGATCATTTGTTAAATTTTTTGCAATAACAAATATTTAAAAAATATACCAATTTTTAATTACCGAGAATTTAAAAACTCTAAGCAAAAGTCCTTCCTAACAGTTAGAAAATTCTCGGTAAGATGGTAAGATAGATTTGGAGAAGGTAAAAAAGAACATTACCGTATATAATATTATTATATTATATATTATATTATATGTACGAAAATTTATCCAGAATTTACAGGATTCAGATTCGACTTTCATTTATTGTTTTTCTCCTGAGAGATGAATTTTCAACCCAAGAAGACGAATTTTTAACAATAGAACTAATTTTTAATTAAATAGTTGCATCAACAACTAAATAATTGGAATTTTAAGCAAAAAAAAAGGAAGTGAATTTTCAATAAAATAGTTGAACTTATGAATAAATAGTTAAATTAGTAAGGCAAAAAGACGAGCTCACCATAAAAGATGAATTTTTAACCCAGAAAGGACGAATTTTTAACAAAACAGTTGAATATTGAAGCCAAAAAGAAGGATTTTTTTTACAAAACAGTAGAATTTCCAACAAAACAGTACATTTTCAACGAAGAAAGATGATTTTACTACGATAAAAGACGAATTTTTTTTACGAAAAGAAGAATTTTTAATAAGTTGAATTAAACGAAAAAAAGAATTTTTAACACAATAATTGAAACCTTAACCAAATAGATCAATGTTCAATCAAGAAAGATAAATTTCAAAAGTAAATAATTGTATTTTAAACGAAAAAATATATTTTTTGAACCAAAAATTGAATTGTCAAATTTCAAAGTAAAAAATATGCCCGCCGCGCGGGCACATTCTCATCGCGCACGGCTCGCAAGTTTGAGCGCGCCTAGGGCGCGCGACTGTTGGTTCTCGCGCTTCGCGCTCGATAATGTATTACCCACAACCAAATTTCACTCCTATTTTTTCTGTGAAATTATATTGTTTTTCCAATAAAATTATTGATATCGCTAGAACTAACCTAGTACCTTCTTTCATACAAAATGTGAAATTATATACTTTTCTTCGACAACTTTCAAGGATCCCAATGTCGAAAAATAGTTCTAGTAACCAGAGGTAAACGTAGATATACCCATACAAAATGTTGAGAACATTTCGTAAAAGTTTAAAAATGTTTGAGGTATATTTAGGAAACGTTCGTTTCGCTCAGTTTAATTTGATAATAAACAAAAATAAATTTTCTATATTGTCATTTCGTTATTAGAACAAATGTATTATTAACGAAGTTAAAGTCTCTAAACAGTTTTCAACATCAATAACAAGGTTATTGAAAGGTAAGGATAATGAAAGTTCTGGCAATACGTTTCGTTTTTGTAGAGCAAATGAAAATATCTTCTGGTTAAAGAAAAAGAATTAGAAATTTTCAATTTTCGTTCCCTTATACGAGACAAAGAAAATATCTCGTATGATAAAAAAATATATGAAATGTTATATAATACAAAATATGAATAATATGAAATTTCGGTATGCGAAACAAAACAAAAATAGACTCTCATCTTTTAATTACATTTCATTCTTAGAAGCAAAATAATGAAAGAGCGTGGATATACGTGTACCGAAATTTTGTTACACATAGCTTCGAACAGTTTCGTCGACAAGCGCAATCTGACTCAAAAATGTGATATGGCATATGGAGAAAGGAAGAATATCTTTGTCAATAACTTAAAGAAATGAAATGCTTAGATTAATTTGTTTTAATTGAATTGCACTGCTCGTATAATATTGATGTATCTAGATCTGGGGACCTATAGATAGTGGGTTCTAGATTAGTGTATTTTGTTAATATATTCTATTACAACTGTAATTAATATTTCAATATCCAATATTCAATAATATTCACCGAATCATATATTTTGTATACACACTCACTTATACCTCGATATAAATGTATTTACACTTTATATATCTCTTTGGCTCATGTCTTTTTAAATGAAAGTCAAATAAAAATATTATTTTCTCCAGTGTAATAGTGCTGAACTTGAATTGTTGAGTCATTTTTACGCTCAGATGGACAGTTATTTGAGCATCATCATCCGAGTTCTTGTCGAAATCGAGAAAATTTTTAAGAAAAAAAGAGATAGTTCCTTCTAATACGTTTAGTTTTTCAAAGTCAAGTTTAAATATTTTCCAGTGACATAATAAAAGTTTCTCAATTATAGTTTCGATATCTGAAACAAAATGAAATTCTATTATAAATTTGATACATTTTCAGAAATAAAACTATTATAATAAGATGGAAGAGTGAAAAAAGTTACACCTAAAAAACAGTCAGAAATTTATCAGTGCATAAGCCTGAAAATTGGTTAAACCTCAGGATGGGAAGTATGTACACGAATTTTGTGCTGCGTAAAGTCATTTCCTTTTTTTTTGTATTTACAAATAAGGCTAAAGAGTTTTAACATTTTTCTCACCATGAACAAAAATAAACCTTCTTCTAATATTTGTTTTAAAAAACAAAAAAGTGAAAGCGAAATAATGATAATAATAATAATAACAACAATAATATCCGTAAAGTTCAGAAAAGAACAAAACTTTTCCATGCATCTGAATTGCAGTGAGCTTTTCTTAAAATATTACTTTATTTTTACAAGTATATACGAACTCCCAGTTTTACAAGTTTTTCGTATCAAAAAAATTGAGAGTTTCTTTCAATCTAATGTATCTTCCTTTCCAAAGAAAAATTAAATATCTTCCAGTTTCATTTTCAAAAAGAGAACAAAAGTTTCGCATTTTTATCTCGTTTTTCGACACATGTTGAATATTGCTTCGAAATTCACTTAATTTTTGGAAGAAAAATGTAATTATGTGAATTTACTACTATTTTTCTTCAACAAAAAGTTCGTTCAATTTTATTTCGTTTTTAGAAACAAATCTAACGGAACACAAGTCAAGGGGAAGGTGTCCAACACAAATGATCCGCATGTTTAGAGAATCGAAAGGGGTATCCAATAAATAGTACAATGAAATGTGTCATAATCATCACTTGATGTCTATGACTACTCTGTTATATATTGACGTCTTGATGAATGTTATTTTCGCGGTCTTTTCCTATCCAGGTTTTATTTAGATGAAATATGTTTTTGACACTTCGCACTGATTCTCAATGACACGTTTCCACTGACGCTTGAGAAAAACAGGACCATTAAAAACGTTTTCACTTTTATACTTACATTCATGTGTTCATGTGCTATTTGCGGCAAAATGGTTTTCTGCCTAGATTGAAAATAATAATCCCATATTTAAAAAATATTGAGGGTAATTTTGTCAAAACGCATACAAGAATTTTCTGTTCCGACATTCTGACGATTGGCAGGCTGGTGTTACGTCATGGAAAACGTAAAATACTTTCCTTTTTAATTAGGTTCCTCATTTTAGTTGAGATCGAAGATCTCGCACAGGGAAGAGGAAAGAGTAGCCAATAAATAAATATAGATTAGTTTAAACAATTTATTATAATCAATTACACTTGAAACGTATTGTTTATTAAGGCTTTAGCACAAGAAACTGAAGGAAGGCATGTAGACACTCTAATCCTTGGCCAGGACCTTTAAAATAAAGGAGACTCATGTATTATGGCCCAAAAGGAGTTAGATAATGAAATTAGATTTATTAAAATTACAACTTACCGGTTTATTGATTCGATTGAAAAATCAAATGATATCTAGATGGTCTCCGTGTAGTGGTGTGAAAGAAAGGGGTTGTGCACCTTAATGTAAACAATAAGGGTTCCAATTCAGGGTTGAATGGGTACGAAGTAATCCAAGATGGGAAATCCCAGATTCGGGTTTCCCGGTGCACAGTACTTGACACAAGGGCACACACGCCAACACGCGAAGGATACCGGTTTGACACACTAGACACTGGACAGTCGAATCGGGGAAAACCGTAGGAAATAGAGAAGAGTTGTACGGAACTGTAACTTCTAATTTTTTGACTAAAAACTAACTGACCTATGTTGGTCCATTCACTTTTTATAGGGCCTATGCCGACGTTCCTGGATGCTGCGACGATCCTGTATACGCGTACGTCACGTATATATATATATATATATAGATATACTATACGGCGTGTACTGTTTTCAGTATATCTATAGCTATGTCCTCCAGTTACCACGTGCTTTTGGGCCCTATACTCTATGCGCCTCTGGTTAGACAGTGTACGCTACGAATTACAATGTTCTAACTATAGTCTATATTCTATACCTCTGCTCTCGTGCTGGACATATATATAGGTATGTCTTACAGTGTACAACGTGCTGACTATATATATATATATATGTATAGCTGCACTACACAGTGCACAATATTCGCTCTATATTTATTAAGTATTTATTAGTATAATCATGCAAATATATAAATATATCAATAAATATATTAACATATATATACGTCACGGGACGTGACACCTCCCCCCTAAGTCGAACGCGGGGTGAAGCATTCAGGTGGGGCTTCAGAGTCCCACATGGAGCGAACGTCCGCGTTTGAACGTATGGTAGAAGGGTCGTCATAAATACTAGATTGAAGAAATAGACACAATTATGTCTTATATGTAAGTTTATATTCGTGAAAATAACATAAGTATACAAAAAAATGTATATATGTAGTATTAAATATGTTTTGAGATCAGGGATTACATATCGTACTTATAGTTTCTACGTGGACGGAAACAATGCGGAGCTACACGCCCTCTCTCATAACATCTTTTGCATGCGTTTAACCATTTATAAAGTTTTATCTTATTTGTACTAACTTATGCGTCTGAAACTATTTGCACATTCACATTCTCGTTAACATTGATTCTTAATTTAATATAATTTTCTTCGCAGAACATAAATTTTTCTGCTAACGCGTTTAACATATGGCGAGCAGCATTTTGCCTCGCAGCCTTTTTTGTAGATGCAGGCTCACCTTCATATAGATATTTTACATTATTTTTATGCATTATGCATTTAGCCTCAAATGGTGACAATTCGGCGTTATGACCTAGTGTCTTTACAATAAAAATAGGATTCGAAAAATCGTGTTTATTTAACCAGTAATTAGCAAAACTTTTGAATTTTCGTAGTGAATTTTGAAGTAAGATTTAATTACATATGCAACGTTGCCACAATAAAATTGTGTTTATATTCACAAAAATTGTATTCAAGAAATTGTATTTTCGATGACTGTGTTACGTTGGGCCATAACTGACAAAATTTTGGCGCTAAATTCGAATTTTTTTAATGTTTCGTTACTACTAATTGGCACCTTTTTACAAACATTAAAAATATCTAAAACTAAGACGCGTAAAAATATTTTCGCTACAACAGATAAGAGAAAAAGAGATACATATGAACATAACTTGTGAATTTACAAAAATATACAAATCGTGTAATTGTACTGAAAGGTACTTGAAGAAGAAGACAAAGGTGAAAAGTCAATTTCACTGTGATTATAAACACGGTACTTACGTACAGAAATTTTCGCAAAATGTACTTCTTTAAATACAATTGCACATTAAGTGGTAACAATTAAATGAAAATATGAGATCTATGTATATTCAATCATTGTTTTCGAGAATTTCAGTATCAGCATCCGAGTCCTCTTTCGGAATTATTATTCTACACATCAATTTAAAAACGATCATCCAATCTTACGATAACATCATGAAATAGATACATATGTATTTACGAGGTTAAATATAAAAACTATAAAATTGGATTCACATAGTATAGTGTAAATAACTACTTATAAAGAAGGAGAAGAATTATAAAGCTTCCTATTAGAAAAATAATTTTTACATTGACAAAAGTGGTTATTTTGCAAGAAATATTCTTCTAATAGTATAGAGACAGATAACAACATAGTTTGCTTCTATGAGTGATATAAATTTGAATAAAAAGGTAAAAAGAACAAAAAATGTATTGAGGACTATAAGAAAAATTCGAATACGTGTTGTGGGTGTAGGATGGATTTTCTGCAGGGAAGGTGGTAAAACTGAGTCTAGGTGTTTTAACGTTTAACATAGATCAGGTGCAGTAATAGTTAACATAAAAAGTAAACAGTTTTTTACTGTAAAAATATTTAATTTTTGAAAACGGAGGAATGTTAAAGAAACAAGAAGCAGAGCTGTTTGTTCAAAATTAAGGAAAGATTCGGGAAATAGTAGAAAAAATAATAGAGTCTCTTCCAGTTCTTTTCTTATATTTTCGAAAGCAGAGTCATTGAACTTGTTGTTAAGATCAACACATTTTTTTAAAGTCTTCAACGCTTGAGATGATTTTAGAAAGATTTATCATTTTCGGAAAGGTCAGATTAAAATAAGAAATAGATTATCTCTGATTAAATAAAGAGAAGCATCTTGATTTTTCTCTAAATTTTCAAATGCGTACTGAACTTTTTGTGAAAATGGATCATTTTTTTTTATTATTATTTTTTTTTTTTTAGAACTGTAAATATTACATATATATGTTTGAATAGAAATTGACGAAATTTTTGAAGAAAATAAGTTATTGATTTGGTATCAATTTTGTGACTACTATTATTGCAAATGTCAGATCTCTTCTTAGATCCTGTGAGACGAAAAATGTGGGACAAAAAATGATGTTCATCCGAAAGGATTCAAATCAGATGGGGTTACTAGGAATAATATCAAAAAGATACCAGGTGAAAGTTGGAGTTTTTAGTTCATTGTGCTTCTCAAAGACCTGTAAAAAGAGAACAAAAGTTAGTGTAGAAGACGGTGTTAATTTGAAGGATTATATCCCTAGTTGTTTCTATGCTTCTAAGGTTTTGTGCTCATTTAGGAATATCACTGTTATGTCTTTCGAAAATTTCCGTATGAAATAAATATGGTCATAACATGAGCAGATCAATTTGATGCATAAAAACGACGATAAGAGAGTCTATACGGTGACAGTGGATGGGATCCATCTGAAATTGAAATGATAAGGGCTTGTTGTTTAATTATTAATGGTTTGACATTTTATGTGTGAACGTTTAAGTCTATTGACGTGGACCACTGCAGGTTTGCCTTTTATGTCAATTTTCACGTTTCCCTTTCCTAATATTTCTAGGACTTCGTAAGGGCCTTTATATTGATCATCAAATTTTTTCTTAGGTTCTTTTCCAATTAATAAAAAGGCGTTATCTCCAGTTTTGATTTCTAATGGATTAATTTTTCGATCATGATATATTTTTGACTTTTCTTTAGCCGCAATTAAATTTTGTCTCGCTTGAGTTCTCATTTCATATAATTTTGTTATAAAATTCGTTAGGTAATCGTCATAAGTTTGCAATTTTTCTTGCTTTGATAGTGGTTCATTTGATGGTTGTCGAGCTAATTTACCGAAAACTAATTCATAGGGCGTACATTTTGTACCTTCGTGGACACTTGTATTGTAAGAAAACATGGCTAATTCGAGCCAATCGTCCCATTCGGAATTTTTTGAAACAAATTGTTTGAGGTATTCAGCTAACACGTGATGTGACCTTTCAAGAGACCCATTTGATTGTGGATGAAATGCTGTTGTTTTAAATTGCTTAATTCTAAAACGCTTTGCCATTCTTTTCATTAAATTACTTAAAAAATTTGAACCTTGGTCAGTCAAAACTGCTTTTGGGGAACCGTAAATGCATATAAATTTTTTAACAAAAATATCAGCTACTGTTGAAGCTTTCGCGTCTGGAATTGCTAAAGCTAAAGCATATTTTGTAAAATTATCTTGGATAGTTAAGATATTTACGTTGCCTGATGTTGTTTGTGGAAGTGGGCCAACTATGTCCATTGAAATTTTTTCGAATGCGGTTCCAGGCGTGTCCGTTATTATCATGGGATTTTTTGTCTTTACGCGAACTAATTTTTTAATTTGACATTGCAAACACTGTTGAATATATTTCTGAATATCAATTTTCATATTTTCCCAATAATAATTCTGACGAATTCGATGATAAGTTTTTGTAACACCTTTATGACCTCCTAAAGCTGAAGAATGTGCTTCTTCAAGTAATTGAGTTCGCTGTTCTTTTGTTGGATAATGAACTATTCCTTCAATAGGAAGGGCTAAATGATACTGCTGCCCTTTCTTTATTTCTTTAACAAGTCCTTTCTCAAGTTGTCTCAATTTAGGTAAAATTCCACGTTTTGACAAGGCTCTTGATCCATTGTCACGTGGGGAACCGTCAGTAGCAACAAAATAAGCGTAATTACCTTTACGCATCGTTAATTGATCACGACACTCAACAACATATTGTTGTGTATGTGTTTGAGTATTCAAAGGAGGGGGTTCTGGAGGGGGTTTACTTTCTTCTAATTTATCTTCATTTATCTCTTGAAAAAATTCAGGATTTTTCACGTTTGTTCCTTTTGGAAAATCTTCTGGTTCTGAAAGTTCTTGCATATTTTCTTCATCAACAAAGTTTTCTTCATCTGAAAAATTTTGAAAATTTCCGTCTTTTAGGACTTCGTCTTCCGAAGTTGAGAAATTACCTTCTTCTTCATTTTCCTTCTCTTCTTGTTGTGTAGCAGGCTTTGCCTTGGATTTCTGATAAATTTTCTTCTTCTTCTTAATTTGCTTTCTTGAATTATCAAAATATTCTGTATCTGAATCAGATTCATCTTCATGTTCAAATTTTGTGTGCGTTTTCCGTTTCAAATTCAGAGACTCATCAGTGATTGCCTCTTTTCTCGGTCGGCCTCTCTTTTTTAAGGCTTGCGGGTTGCTTGCATTTGTAAGCACAGCTTTCTTGGGCCTGCCTCGTGCTTTTTTGTCAGCAGGCGAGGGAGGTAAATATTCTTCCTCACTATCTTCATGTGACTTACCTTGATTTTCAATTTGTTCATTAATTTCTGCTTGCTCTTTGTATTTTTGCTTCTTTCCTTTTGTAACCACAGTATTCCAAGATTGACAGAAAAATTCGTTTCTTCTTATAAGTTTTGGAATTAAAAGTAATATTGAAAGATATAGAAGTTTCTGTATTGGACTATCAAAAGATTCATTTTGTATTTCCTTCAGTGATTCCTCTTTTATTAAATTATGAAGAATTTCAGGAGTTTTTTCCTTCAAAGATTCGCAATTAATTTTGATATTTTTATAGGATTCTCTTCCTCGAATGATGAGTTATTTTCCGAAATTATATTAATTCCTACGGTATCATTATCTAGAACGGGGTTTCTCGAAAGTGCATCTGCATTAACATTTGATTTTCCTGCTTTATAGACGACGTCATAATCATATTCGGCGAGCTTCAATCGCCATCTTGAAACTCGAGAACAAGGATCTTTAGAGTTTTTGAACCAAACAAGGGGCTTATGGTCTGTAACGAGGGTGAATTTTCGTCCGTACAAATAAGGGCGAAAATATATTACGGAGTAGACTATTGCTAAAGCTTCTTTTTCATACGTGTCGTACTTTCGTTCAGTATCGGTTAATGATGTTGAAACATAGGCAATTGGTTGGTCTTTACCTATTTTACCTTGGGAAAGTATTCCGCCTATGGCATAACCTGATGCATCTGTAGTTACAATGAAAGGTTTTGAAAAATCAGGTCGAATTAAAAGTGGTTCTTGGCACAATTTATCTTTTAAAATATTGAACGCTTGTTGCTGCTTCTCCGTCCAATTGAATGATATATCTTTTTAAAGGAGCTGATTGATTGGGGCTGCTATCTTGGCAAAATTTTCTATAAATCTACGGTAATATCCTGCTAAACCTAAAAATTGTTTGATATGCTTTTGATTTTTAGGAGTTGGGAAGTCTTTCACTGCCATGATTTTCTTCGGATCAGGTCGAACTCCATCCTTATCTATTATATGTCCCAAATATCCTACTTCGTGTCGTAGAAATTCGCACTTGTCGGGTTGTAAATGAAGATTTGCATTTCGTAATCGGCTCATTAGTTCATTGAATTTTGATTCATGTTC
Source organism: Andricus quercusramuli (assembly GCA_932178445.1). NCBI lineage: Eukaryota > Metazoa > Arthropoda > Insecta > Hymenoptera > Cynipidae > Andricus > Andricus quercusramuli. Next base: position 17,445 of record CAKNXH010049695.1, read on the forward strand.
TTCTAAAGTATTCGCGTAAATCACAATGTCATCTAGATAAACAAAAAGTTCTGTTCCTTGAAGTCCCGTTAGAACTAAATCCATTAGTCGTTGAAATGTTGCTGGTGCATTTTTCAAACCGAAAGGCATTCTGTCAAACTCGTAATGTCCATAAGGGGTTGAAAACGCAGTTTTGTGTGCATCTTTGGGATCCATTTTTATATGATGGAAACCCGTAGCTAAATCAAAAACAGAGAAATAGCGAGCAGATCCTAACTGGTCTAAAATGTCGTGAATGTTTGGTAAAGGATATGAATCACCAATTGTCTTTTCATTCAATTTTCTAAAATCAAGTACCATTCGCCATTTCTTTTTTCCTTGTGAGTCTTGCTTTTTTGGAACGATCCAAACTGGTGTATTGTAAGGTGATTGGGAGGGTTTTATTACATTGTTTTTCAATAATTCATCCACTTGGCGGATGATTTCTTCCTTATGAACTGGGGGAAATCGATATTGTCGCGAAAAAATAGGGCAATCATCTGTTGTTGGTATGGAGTGTTGGAGAATGTTTGTAGGTTCTAAGTATTCTCCCGGAATGTGGAAGCAATCTGCATGTTTAGTAATTAATTTTTCAACGTGTTCATA
>CAKNXH010049696.1:0-16357 GCA_932178445.1 Andricus quercusramuli
CTGACAGTCGTAAAGTAAGGTGGGTTGCGCCTAGCTAGGCGTTACATAGAATTTTTGTAAAATTTCGGGATGTAACAGTCGTCCCTCCTTAGAATTATCATCGTCCTCGATGATTTAAAACCCAATGGTATTTATTAGAACTCCTTAGTGTCAAATTTTATGGTCAAAATTTTCAAATAATTTGCAAGTTAATGATGCACATTTTGCTTTATACTTCGAATTAAGTAATAGTGCGCTGGTGAAATTCATACCCTTAGAAATGTTAAATCAAATTTTAATTATGACTTTTGATTCGTTTTTTTTTTAAATTTGGATTCTAAGTAAAAGAGGATCGTTCATAATATTGAGTTTCTTCTACAAAATGTTGTCGTAATATACTAATAGTACATTTCGTAACTAGTGCGTTAATGCATGTATATATGCATTAAAGCTTAGTTTGGCTTGCATCAATACGCCTTATTTTACGCTTAACCTAAAATGTGCATACTTTCAAACGTAACGTCAAGTCTCAACGCACGTGTGTCATTTCAATCCTGCTTCGCAGTGGGCATAGCAGGTTTTTATTATGCATACTGTAGTCTGTCTGACGGATGAGTGCTCTTCTTCACGAAGGAATAGTAAGGAGTGGTATCACCCTATGTGTTTGGTGAGCAGAGGTGGAACAAGTGACGTCCAAGAATTCGTTAATGCTTGCTACTAATGAAAACTCGTATGCTCCCCCGTGCACATGCGCAGAGCTGTTTTCGCAGTCACATGTTATACCCACTCAATATGTTACGTTTTGACATCTCGATGCACATGTCGGTTATGTTCGTTTGTTTATGTTCGTTCAATACACAAGTTCGAAACTTCAAACGCGTGTTGATATCGATGGCATGGCAACCGCCAGTGCGCATGTGAACGGGGCAGCATAAGAGTTTTCATTCGTAGCTAGCATTAACGAATTATTGGACGTCGCTCGTCCCACTCCCCACTTACAGGGATACTACTCCTTACTATTCCTTCGTGGCTCTTCTTATTAAGTTAATACGACTTCCATGGCTGGTTAGTTTTAGAAAACGATATTTCAATGCAAAATATTGTCAGTCTTACATGTGACAACGCGCCGGTCATGGTTGGTTGTAAAAATTCTTTTTACACGCATTTAAACGCTGATGTGCCGAATTTAGTTCTGATGAATTGCGTTTGTCACTCGTCCGCTCTTATCGTGAGTAAAAGCTGTGAAAAGTTGCCTAATTTTTGCGAGGAATTTATTAAAGGGATTGTCAATTATATTAATGGAAGTCCAAAACGTCGTGCTCAGGTGAATGAATTTCAAGCTTTTTTCAATGATGGTAAAATACTTCAAATTTTAAAGTTAGCTTATACTCGATGGCTTTTACACTACTAGATTAAAGCTAAAAATTTCACGGTAGGTTTTATTAAAGAAATGTTAAATAATGCGAAACAGTCTACTGCTGAGAAGCTCTTGGAGCTTATGCAGAAGGACTCCGTGAAGGCTTACCTTCTTTTTTTAAAGTTTGTACTAAATTACTTTAATGTTTTCAACGCACAGTTCCAAACCGATAAAGGGGTAATTCACACATGATCAGAACGCAGCGAGAAGTTTTTCTGGCGAATCGGAAGTAATTATTTAAAACCCGAAGTTTTTGTTAATCCGTTCGCGTCCCTAGATCCGGCGGATGAGAGAAATCAAGTCAAATTAGATTCAATAAGTTTGGGATTTGAATGCGACAATTTCCAAAAGAACATGCCACCTGGTGAGGTAAAAGAAAATCGAGAAAATTTTTTACACTTACATTATTGCATGCACAGAAATGAAAGAAAAACTTCCATCAAATTACCCGTTCCTTTCGAAATTAAATTTTCTACGCCCTGAAACTGTGTTGGATTCGGAAGCGAGTAATGAGATTCTAAATCTTTCTGATGTAGCTGTACATTTTGGTTTATCCGACGATGAGGCTTTGGCTTCTGATTGGGCATATTTTTTTTGCCTTTACTGATGAAGTAAAGGCAGCTTTGCTCAAACTTGAAATAGATGAGTTTTGGTTCAAAATTACAGATTGCGTAACCCCAGACGGAGAGTTCGCTTTTCCACACCTACACGAGTTGATACAATGTGTTTTCAGTCTTCCGAATTGCAATGCAGGTTCAGAACGCGTATTTCCCGTTGTAACAGATGTTAAATGTAAAAATAGAAATAAAATTTTGGACAAAACTTTAAACGCTGTCTGCGCAGTCAGAAAATTTTTTCGAGCAGATAGAGTACCTATCACCAGTTTTCGAGTTGAAGCTAGACATTTAGAATTGATGAAATCTGAATATTTGTACAGGGATTTAAAAAATATATATAGTAAAGAAGAACATGGAGCTTCAAAAAGCAACCGGTGTAACTTAAATGACGTACTTTAATTCAAATTCATTTGGATTGTATCTTCGAAACAAAAGTACTTTTGTTTTGAAGATACAATTCAATTGATTTCTTAGAATAATAATGCCCGTTTTTTTTATTTTTTACGACCGCTTGCTAATTTAAAATTATCGTAACTTTTGATCTCACATGGTGGCATGTTGCTTTTATAGTTCATTATTAATTCATTGAGATCAAGACTTTTTCAGGAAACATAAGGGCGAAAGGCTGTGCTATATATTTTTAGAAGGGTGATAAATTATAAATTGACATGGGCAATATAAAATAGTATGAAACTTAAGATTTTAGAACCTATGAAAATCATAAATTTAGACTTCAAGACTTATAATTTTCTGTACCTTAGACTTTGGGATATTAGATTATAACTTTTTATATTAGTTCTATCTATATTTATCACTTTCATTTTAAATGAAGTTTGGTTATTTTTCTAGTTAATTCTTGTGCATACTTTTCGATAGGGTTCGAGTACGGGAGCAGGCTCGTGAGGTCCAGATATTACATACAAAATTAATTTTCAAGGCATTTAGTGCAATATTTTTAGATTGTAGTTTAATTTGTTTCTTTTTATTAAAGACCCCAGAATGCTTCTATTTTGCACATTATTTTAGGCCGTGTATATACCGAAATTTGGGTACGAATAGCCAGATTTTTTTGGTACTAGTAGACACTGGCTTAATTTTTATTATCAGCAATGATGATTTTTGTTCCTTTTTTCTCATTATGAGGGTCATTATGTGGTGTCTCTGGATTTAAAAGAACTGTTCTGAGCTGAAAACGTTATTTTCAGGTATTTATCTAGTATTCTTGTTTTTTGCAATGGAACTTTTTACATGCATTTCTGCCAATGTTGATACATATTATATTTAATATTAAAAATGTGTTTATTCAAAATTTAATCGGTGAAATATAAGTTAGTCTTCGGAACTGAAAAAATAAACTATTAATTACAAAATATACGCATCATTATTTTTTTCTAACCTTACATTACAAATTAGGTAATTTCTAATATTAATGTGCAGTTTACAATAATAATATACCTTAATTTCAATAATTTTTAATTATACCTGGTTTAAATTGCGCGCCAACAGTGACCAATGAGGGCCGCAGCGACGGGCAAGCGCAGTAGCTCAACATGCCAAAGTTGGGGTCACTCAAATACGCAAATAAAATTGCGGTCGATGCTCAAATACGTTCGACCGTAGAGGGAAGATAGGTCGTAGAGGGAAGATAGGTATAGAGGCGACAATGCAATGGGCAGCTTGAAGCACGCTAAGGGGAGCGAGACGGCAGGGGAAGGCTTAGTTAGGGAACCAGCAACGCGGAGGCGCTAGTGCCAGGAACCAGTGCTTTTACGCTTTACGTGTGTGAGTGGGGTAGGTAAGAGAGTGTGCCGTGTACATGAGTCGAACTACAAAAGAACCCTTATACCTGGGGTGGGACTCCGATGCCGTAAATCGAACGGACCTCTCTTTCTACCATGTGAGATGGACAACGAGGTGCAATCAAAGTTGGAACGATCGTTTCGAAAACTCTCATTCTATCATATATGGTGGACAGAGAGGGCCCGATAGTTGCCAACGACAAGTCGTGCTTATCGTTTCATAACTATGAGATCCTCTCTGTCTACCATATACGATAAAAAGAGAGCTTCCGAAACCATCGTTTCGGTTTCGATCGCGCCTCGTTGTCTATCGCACATGGTAAAAAGAGAGGTCCGTTCGATTTAAGGCATCAGAGTCCCACCCCTGGACTGGTCTTTCCGAACTATATTCTGGCTATTAACTTTCTTCCAATATTTTCGTGAATGGAAATATCCACCGATACGTTTTTCATTTGAAACTTTGTATTTTGATATTTCAAGTTAAAATTGAAAAAAAGAACTTTTTTTTTAAAACGAACCCATTAGAAATTGTTTGATTCGCACAGACGAATAATTCTTTTTTTAGAATGATTAATTACAATAATAGTCATTATTATTACAATGTGTGAGCATTTATTGAATATTATTTGCTTTTAAATTGTAATCATAACCAACACATGAACTTATTAATAAATACACAAATAAAAATGTACAAGTAATATCCTTCGCACACAATAATTATTTTCTTAGAATTATAATAAAATGTATGGGCATTTTTTACATTATTTGATTTTGTACTTATACATTCGCTACTCTCATACTTATCTTTCTGCACTCTTGGAAAAAATCAGAATAATGTAGGTAATTTTTTTTTTTAAACTTATAAATAAAAAAACATTTTATCATTATCGTAGGTACAGTTGAGGTCTCGAATCCACTAACTCACGCGACTCTCGTCCTATTTTCAAAGTACATATTTCAGTCAACTTTTGATGAATTTATCTAAAATATTCCAGGTATTTTCTTTGAACTATATAGAAAAACTTTATTGCTGGAGGTTGTTTTTAGTCTGAAGTGGTCTCGATACTTTTTGTCTCCGAAAGTAGGAAAATGTGGTTACCGACCGGCCTTAATTTTCAATTGGATATTATTAAACAAAAGGTAATTTTCACCTTTTTATTATTTTGCAGACATTCGCTGAGTATGCTTTGTATGTGTACTCAATTTCAAACAGTTTTAATAAAATTTGTACGAGTTGTGATGATTTATGTTGTAATCACTTATTGAATATTATGAAAAAAAAAATTCTCTCCAGTCTTTAATTTTTATTCTTAAAACTAATTTTAGGACATAAGAATTCTAAATATGCCTTGTAAAAATATAGAAGCCTATATGTAAAAAACTAATTTTGTGAATTTGAACATTCCCATTCCTTGAGACCCGGGGTGACGCTTTTAACGTTTTCGAGCGTTCGGCGAGTTTGAATTCGAGAGCTCAAGTGCAGAAATTGTTTCATTCAAACACTTTACAAAAATTAAAATTGCGATTCTCGCACAACATTCAAAAGCATTAAAAGTATAACAAAATCCTATAATATTAAATAACGAACTAATAAACAAGAAATACATTTCTTCTCTTACTTCTCCAGTAAAATATGATATACTTGAGGGTTTCAACTTTTTAAATTATTTGCATAATTTGGACGTATTTATTCGACAAAATTGATATTTATTAACCTGCACGTGGAAAGAAGAATATTCTCCAACAGTGCGGGCTCTTGCAATTCTAACATTGTTAATGTAAGGGGAAAAAGTAGACATATAATGCCCCATTACGGGAATTTTCCGATTAATAATGATTGTGAAGTAATTAATTTCTTCACGTAATTTATACACGGTTCCGGAATAGAAGAATAGATATTTTTACCACAACAAAAAAAATCATATTTCCTATACTTTTAACAATAGGGTAACAAAAGTTTCAATTGTTATGTAAAAAATGCTTGCTTTGTCCAAATCTTTTATTTAAAAAAAGTTCAGAACTGAAAAAGGAGAGAATATTCTTATTTCTTAAGACTACAAGATATAACGATCTGCTTTATAAATATTTGATTGTTTCCAAAAATAATATATGTAGATGGTAAAAAATTCACATACTTCAGACCAAAAGTCGATTTAGATGTTAAAAATCCTTTATTTCTGCCAACGTTTCGAAAAAATGAGTCGTTTTCCTCTTCAGGACGTAGATTAAATTTCAAAGTTCGTCAATTCATCTTAATATTATTATAAAATCCTCTTCCTCATCTTAGCACTTGTGGAGCTTCATTTTTTCCATGAATTTTTGTTTAATTCTTTTGAAAACTTAAATTTGTTTAAAAAACTTATAAATTTATACTTTAAAAAATTTTAATAATTTATTTGACTTATTTGAAGAGTCTTAAACAAATTAAAGTTTTTACCAGAATTAAACAAAAATTCATGGAAAAAATGAAGGTCCACAAGTGATAAGATGAGGAAGAGGATTTTATAATAATACTAAGATGAATTGGAAAACGACTCATGTTTTCGAAACGTTGGCAGAAATAAAGGATTTTTAACATCTAAATCTACTTTTGGTCTGAAGTATGTCAATTTTTTACCATCTACGTACATTATTTTTATAAACTTATATTGCTCAGACAAACAACATCGCTATAACACCATTACTAATCTAACTAAGATTATGTTTTTCACATAATTTTATCATATCTTGATTGTTTCCATATAATTTACACGTGAAAGGTATTGAAAATAACGCACATTTCATTTTCATACCTGCAAAGTTCTGAAATTCTTACAGAGATTTATATGAGAGGAAATTTTATGAACAACCCTCCCGTTTATTTTGTAATCTAAAATTTACTATTGCAGAGTGGCAATGAAGGTTTGAAGCACCCTACATATAGAAAGGCCAATTGCAGTGTATCAACATTACCACTAAAAACAATAACTTTCCGTCTAAAAAACTCTCGTCATATCAGTCCCAGGCATCTAATAATTATTCAACGCGTTTGTTTTCTATAGCGTTTCACTGAGAATTCAGGGTGGCCGCTGGACCGGAAAACCGGGAAATGACTGGGAATTTTTTGGGACCAGGAAAAACCGGGAAATGACAGGGAATTTTCACGGTGACCAGGAATTTTCAAAGTTTTCAACGAAATTCGGTTTTGGGCTTGAAAGTCATCGATCAAGAGATCAAAAAACTAGTTCGCTAAATGTAAAAGCGTTTACTACTAACGAAATATTTCAAATATGTTTTGTATTAAGTCAAAACCTTGTGATATCGTTTCGTTTACAAAACGAATTCCTGTTGTAAAGTTATATTTTAGTCACTAGGTGGGTAAGTTCAACATTCAATATTTCTGCTAGTTAAAAACCCGTTGATTTTTTTCAATTCGTGCTGAAATTTCATGATATTATAATGTTACTTCTAGAAACACGTAAACGCTCTCTCTAAAAGCAATAGTTACTAGGGGTTATATTTAAGTAAAAAAAGTATTTCTAACCTTAAGTTAGGGTAAAATCGCTTTGTTTGTACTGAATCGGTCAGTATTATGTATATGAACAAAGTTTGTGTTATCTTCAACATAAATTAAAGTTGATATTTTCAGAATATTAAACAAACAGATGTTTTGAAACGCTTAAGAGCATGACCGGGAAAAATTTTTTGATGACCGGGAAATGACCGGGAATTTTTTTCACCGAAAAAAGCGGCCACCCTGGAATTTCAGTGGTATGGGAATTTCAAATTTTCCAAACATGGCGACGACGCTTCCCGAAAATATTTTTAAACAATTTTCCAAAAACCGTGTTTTCGTAGACTACTTTCGTAAACTTTAGAAAATTCTGGAAAAGTTAAGAAAGAAGAAAAAACTTCTTTCAATAATAGGTGCTGAGTTGTATGTCTGCAAAGAACCCCGATTTTTTCCAAAAAGAAGGCTAAAAACCCCAATTCTGAAGTTAATATTCACCGAACCTCAATGTGTCATAAGGAATGGCCTCCCAAACTTGACCACTATTGACAACATTGACGTATTCTTTAGAGCAAATTACTCGTGTTCAGTTTTTTCGAAATACTGTTTTTGTGGGCAAATCTATGTTAATGATGACAGAGAAAAAAATTTCATGTAGGATGTGTAAATGAAAATGATAAGTGACGGATTTTAAAGTATATTTTAAATAATTTTAAATTGTTCAAACAATTAGTATTTGTTTACACAATTTTTTTCCCCTGTAAATCATGAAAAGTCATTATCTTTCGGAATAAATCGCACAAAGTTGATGAATGACAAGAGTAGCAGTTCTTGTTTAACTTTTTTGGTAATTATTTAAACAATTTTCATTTGTTTAAACAATTTTTTCTCCTCGTGAAGCTTGACAAATTATTACTTTCTAGAATTAATGACACAATTAAAGGAATTTAAGAGTATTTTTTTTTCTACAGAATATTTAGCAATTTTTAAAATAATGTTTATTTGTTTAAACAATTTTTGTTTGTTTAAAAAAATTTTTCTCTGCAAATCGAGAAAATTTATTATTTTAAGCAATTAATGACACAGTGTGAGAGATTCAGAACAGGTGCAAGTGAAGGATTAATAGTTGTTCAAATAATTTCGAAATATCTTAAGCAAAAAAATATTATTCTTAAAATTCGTTAATTGTGTCATTAATTGCTGAAAAGAATAAATTTTCTCGATTTCCAGAGAAAATAATGACTTTACGATTTTAGGGAGAAAAAATTGTTTAAACAAATACTAATTGTTTAAACAATTTAAAATTATTTAAAATATACTTCAAAACTCGTCACTTCTCGATTAAAAATAATTAATGTTGAAATTTTTTTTAAAATACCGTCTTTGGCATGAATTTGATAGAAAACTGCTATTTTGCATTTTTTGGGGCATTTTCCGGGCACAATTAAAGGGGTTCAGGTGTATCAAAATTAAAAGCTATTGGGTGGAAATTATTCCTTAAATACTCCTCAAGAGGTGACAATACTTTAATTGAGAAAAAATGTATAACAAGTACTTCTTTTTTTCCATTTTTTTGAAAATCGGGCTTTTCCCATTTAAAAGCCCATGTTAATTTCAAAAGCCCGGGGGCACGGGTTAACGTTGAAAAAAAAAACGGAATTTCGTTTTTCCGGAAAACGAACAAAATGGGGGGGGTTTCATCACCAAAAACCGAAAGTCGAATTTTTGGACCACCCTAATGATATACATTTGAAAATTCATTTTTAATGAAATGCATATTTGGCAAATATTCAAAATCGACGAGATTATTAGCAGCAGTTCTTGGTTACGATGAAGAACTGGCAAGTAACAATTTCTTTCACTTGTCACGCTAAGCCCATGCCAAGCCTATCTTCCCTCTACGTTTGTAGAGGCGTAGAGGGGAAGAGGGAACGGTTGCGACGTTGCGTGGCTGGTTCGCGATACTAGCGCCCTCGCATCGCTGGTTCCCTAACTTAGCCTACTCCCGAAGTCTCATTCCCCGCGCCCCTCTTCTAAGCTTGTTGGGCATTGTCGCCTCTATACCTATCTTCCCTCTACGGTTCGACTTCGCGCGACCCGAGTACCCCCACCATACCCGCTGCACTGGCGCGAAAGGAACGCGAAGCCAACTGCCATTCAAATTCAAAATTGTGTTTGCCGTCTAGGACGGTAGATCATTTTGAGTAATAATATTAATTCCAAGATTAATTAATATATAATAATGTTAATATAATATATTAAATAATATATTAATATTATTTAATATTAATTCCAAGATAAAATCTTAAATTTTTTGTATGTACCTTTACTACCCGATTCCCAATATGAATTATAATAATAATATTAATTCCAAGATTAATTAATATACATTAATGTTAATGTAATGTATATTAAATTACCATGACAACGCAGAGACGCTTTCCTAACCACGATTGAAATCTTTTCGCGTCATGATGTAGCACAGCATTTCTCAAACTTAGATACTTAAATGTAGATAATAAGAATCTAGTTAATACCTGTTTTAATTCATGAAGATACATAGTTTTACATTTAATAGAAATTGTAAATATGAAACTATTTATCCCTAAAGGATACTTGGAATCACTGAGAAACCATGGGCTTTCCGATTTATTTCAGATTTCAAGTGTGAATCTATCATTATAATGAATAAATATATCGAACTGCAAATACGTATAGTTAAAATGCATGAATTAAAAGACAGTTCATTCCTAACTTATGGATGTATTGTTTTGAAGAATTAAATTTCATAATTTTCTGTATTGTATACTGTTGGAAGCACAAATCGAAATTTACAATTTGTCATTTTTTATGATGTAGCTAACGATTTATCTTGAATCACGGACATAAATATCTACAAAATTAAACGAGGACTGCGAGAATTGCAGTAGCCCCTAAATTTTGTAGAAAAGTTTGAAAGATATACGGATGAAAATTGAGGGATTGGGTCTTGAAGAATTTATGATTTAATGAGCAAAGGCAGCCTGAGATTTCTCTCCGCAAAGCACCTTAATTCGAAATTGATGCAAGAACGGAAAAGATTCCTTGATTTGAGGCAAATCGATTGACCTATAATATTAATACGCTTTATTGAAGAGTAAGAAAGTTATGTTCATGTATAATATTTGAAAAATCTCTTTTAAACAGAAACACTTTTTTCATTGACGTAATTCAAAGTTGATGCATGCATAGAAAGGACTTCTTGATCATAGATTTTGAAATAAAATAATTCTGACAATTTTCGTAAAAAATTCATAATGCTGGGAAAAAAAGCGTGCGACAGAACTTTTCCATTCCCTTTTTGACCTCGAAAAATTACCATTTAAAATACTAAATTTGATTTGTCCGATTTCTCATTGTATTTTTAAAATTTTTTGTATAATTTTGAAATTTTGTATTTTTTGTAAATTTATATTTTTAAATTGATAAAAATGAAAACTCTACTTTGTCTATTATTTAAACATTTTAACTTAATCTACAAGGAAGCAAACATATTTGCTAATTAATTATAATGAGGAAGCAAAGTGCTCATCAAATGAGCCTTGTTGTTTCACAACCTTTGTTATAGCCTTAACACTGTACAAAATGCCAAATATTAATATTCATGTTACCTGCTAGTTACCCTACTATATCAAAATTATAGAATTTCATTGAATTATATTAATTCATATAATATAATTATATAATAGAATTACAATATATAATTCATATAATATAATATTCATAATTCATATATATTCATATTCCTATATGTATTCACATTCATATATTCATAATTCATATAAAAAAAAAATAAAAAAAAATTGATTAGCATTTCGAACTCGAAAGTTCATTGCCTCACTACCCGATTCGGGTAGTGTTTCTAGGTGGATAAATACTACCAGTGTGGGTCCACCACACCCACGACGGCTCAACAACACGCAGTATTCCCCGAACGGTCACCCATCCAAGTACTAACCGCGCCCAACACTGCTTAACTTCAGTGATCTAACGGGAACTGGTGTTTTCAGTGTGGTATCGCCGTTGACAATTGACAATCATAATTCATATAACATAATTTAATTATATTAATTATATTAATTTAATGTATTAAAGTATACTATACTATAATAAGAACAAATGTGCTAATTTTAATGTTTCGTACGAAGTTTCCTGTATATAATTATTAAGAATACATATATTATCTATGTTTTATATTAATAATGATTAACTCCTTGGCATTGCCTTCCATGAATTATTTTAAATCAATTTTCAGTGAGCAAATGTAGCGAAAAAAGACTATATAGTATTTCGGAAATGATTCACTTTTGTACTCCAATATAATTTCGAACATGCATTAAAACTTTAGAACTTCTTTAATAAATATTACATAGGTTACTCTTATTGTCTTAATAATCATGAATTATCTCAATTTTGTGATGCTATGCATGGAAAATTATTTTGTATGGTGCAATTTTTTATTTAAACTTCTTACAATTTCATTCGTATTCCCCAGTCGGTTCAAATCCGCCGCCCGAACCCAATCCAAGATGGAAGGGTCGTCGGGTCTAACTAGGGAGCAGTCTGATTGGTTAACTTTTTTTTACTTGCGCGTGGCGGGACCATAGTTTGTTGGATCATGGCCCCATCCCACCATCCCATCCCTAGGCAGGCTGCCATTTCTTTATGTCGATGGTGAACACAGTGACGAAATTCATTACGTTATATTATTTTTTTATAATAGTGTACTTGTCATCCTTTTGAGAAAATGGCCTGTGTTCGACAATTTCTTAGAAATGTGTACGAAGATTCTTTTAAATGGTAATAATTTATCTATATAATAACATCAGTGTTTTTGTCTAACTTATAGATTTTAAAATATAACCTTAACAGAAGCATGCAATTTTTTTCGTATCAACTACCAAAAAGTTTAAAGTCTTCTGTCACCGCTCATGCCTCAGGGTCGGTGGGACAGAAAATTGGCTTGGGGAAAATGGTTAAAACAAAAGATTGTGAGACATGAAGTGACCTAACCCTTCAAGTCCACCGGGATTTTTCTATGTATCCTACCCAGGGCCGAGACACTGAATCAGTGCTCCCAACGCGGGCACCTTGCACTACTGCGCATGCGATGCATAAGACGCTTCATTGGCTGAGTTTCGCGCGCTTATTTGAAATGTTAAAAAATACCATTTTCTTATTTATCATTCACAATTCAGAAATAATTTCTTTCACATGTTTAAGTGCTACGTGGATGATTTTTAATATATTCTGAGCATTAGGTTTTCAAAAATAAAATGATATTTATTATTTGTAGAATATTCATTTTATTTTTCAATTTAATGTTCAGAATATATTAGAAACCAGCGTACCATTCGAACATGTTGAAATATAATTATTCCTAATTATTAATGATAAATTAAAAAAATGGTATTTTCAACATTTAAAATAAGCGCGCGAACGGCAGCCAATGAAACGTCTCATGCATCGCATGCGCAGTAGTGCAAGGTGCCCGCGTTGGGAGCACTGCTCTGAATCTGAAACAGCCTCCTGTCTCCGAAAGTTGAAAATGGCCCATGTGTTGAAAACGGCCATGCGGCGGCGCTAGTAGTAACTTTGTTCGACTTGTTTTGACGGTTATATGCATGATCTAAAAATACACGGTCTAGCCGTAAGCTCTCCCAGTTTGGTCCCCACTTGCGCTCTACCACTGGCCGCCATTTTGTTAGCATAGCAACCGTTAGCGTCTCGGTCTTCACTCAAAAGATTCGAAATCATGAATTATGGCTATATTGTAAATCAATGTCAATACCTGCGAAAATTGTGAATATTCAAATGACGTGGAAGGAACGGACGCTGCTGACGCTATCCGTTTGTGCAAGTGCAGCGTGTTGAGATCAGCTTTGTGTAAATTGGAGTGGAGTTTGCATCGAAAATACAAATTCGAAACTGAATATAACGTGGCCATCCGGCAAGGATAAATATTTTTGTTTCTTATAAAGTTATATTATACATATTGGTAAGTGTACGAAGTAGCTGTAATTGTAAACATAACCTACTAAATCAATTTCCAGATTGCATGTATATATTGAATACATATTTTTCGTTGATTGTATCTCTGATTATCGATTGTAAATAATGTAAAAGTATAAAAATTAAAAATAGTCAAAAAACATTTAGTCCAAAAGTAGACAATTTATTATTATGGGTAAAGTGAATTGTATGTGAATTACACGTTTACTTGTAACATCATGTCATTGCATATTCTTGTAGATAAAAATGCCAACCACGTGTGCAGTTGACGGTTGTACCAATTAAGCCGATAAAAACAACCCAGAGATTAGTCTATTCCGCTTTCCGAAGGAGGATTATTATATTCGAGAGTGGCAGAAAGTGTGCAGAAATAAAAAGATCAACCCAAAAAACGGTGAGTTAATTGTATATATACATTCGAGAAAGAAATGTACATTATAATTTCAAAGGTATTAAAAAGATTTCACGAAGATTTCAATGATTTCACAAGTATTAATGGATATTCTCAAAATCTTTAAAATATTTCGCAGAGATTGGTTGTAAATTCTATTATTGTACTTAAAGATTCGCTATCTCAGGTGAAAATTCAACTTTTTGTTCACAAATTCTATTATTCTACTGAAAAATTCACTATCTCAGTTGAAAATTCATCTTTTTGGTTGTAAATTATATTATTTTACTTAAAAATTCACTATCTCAGGTGAAAATTCAACTTTTTGTTTGTGAATTCTATTATTCTACTTAAAGATTCAATATCTCAGTTGAAAATTCATCTTTTTGGTGGTAAATTATATTATTTTACTTAAAGATTCAATATCTCAGTTGAAAATTCTTCTTTTTGGTTGTAAATTATATTATTTTACTCAAAGATTGAATATCTCAGTTGAAAATTCATCTTTTTGGTTGTAAATTATATTATTTTACTTAAAGATTCAATATCTCAGTTGAAAATTCATCTTTTTGGTTGTAAATTATATTATTTTACTTAAAGATTCACTATCTCAGGTGAAAATACAACTTTTTGTTTGTGGATTCTATTATTCTACTTAAGATTCAATATCTCAGGTGAAAATTCAACTTTTTGTTTGTGGATTCTATTATTCTACTTAAAGATTCAATATCTCAGTTGAAAAATCATCTTTTTGGTTCTAAATTCTATTATTTTTCTTCAAGATTCACTATCTCAGGTGAAAATACAACTTTTTGTTTGTGGATTCTATTATTCTACTTGAAGATTCACTATCACAGGTGATTTATCTTTTTGGTTGTAAATTCTATTATTCTTATTCATCATACTTTTTCGTAAGGGGAAAGTAAAGAAATAATCTTCCAAAATATTTGAAATATCATTCATGAAATTACAACTGTAGAATTTCGTATCATGAGCCTATATCATTGTAAATAATATGTTGCTGAACTTGTATGTTTATTTAATTATTATATATTGTAAATTCATTATTTTATACGAATGTAAGGTGTGAATATGTTTGTCTTTGTATAATGAGAGTTTTTTGTAGCACTTACGTGCATGTAAATACGAATTATTAAAACTGATATTATATTAATACAGACTATGATATCGATATTTTGCATTTATTTATTTGTGCTTTGAGACCCAAAACAAGCTTCTTTTTTCTTTTCAGGCAATAGTACTTCACTTCATTTGCGTTAAAAGGTAAAATTTTTAATGTGCATTGAGAGGTTATGTTACCCATATTTCTTCTACATTACAGGGATAATGAGTTACATGTTTTTCAATATTTTATATTCTCTATTACATTATTTTCGAACTAATTTCATCGATTTATCAATTGTACAGTTACTCCATCTTTTACTTGAAATTCTCTCTCATGACATTTACGTCCTTTCAAATATACTAAATTCTCGTGCGTTAGCTCATCCAATATGGCCCCCGGTGGTAGAATTCTTCCTATTGGTTAACTTTTTTTTAGTTGCGCGTGGCTAGACCGTGTATTTTTAGATCATGGTTATATGGGTTTCGTCATTTAGAGCCGTTACAAACTTAAAAATGTAACAATAAAACGGTTTTTTATGGAATTATTATAAAAATGGTTCGGTGAAGTTTTTTATTAGTGGTTTTATGTTTGTTTATCGCATTAATTATGCTGATGTGTATTGATCCGGGTTGCAAATCTGGTTACAAAACTGAACTCCGAGAGCTCGAAGATCCCGAATAAGAAAAAATTCATTTTTTCGTCGTTCCTATTATATAACTTTTATTGAAATAACTATTATAGCTTTATGGCAAAAAGCTTAAATTCGGAAAAATTTCATCGTGAAAGCTGGCCAGTTCGTTTACAGTAAACGTTTTTTAAAGGAAGACATTCTCTACGAGAAAATCCTAAAAAGTCCAGATGGCACTATTTTGGGGAAGGTCAGTAATTATATATTTACAAAAAAATCTGAATGGCGATTTAAAGATAAAACGAAAGTAAATTCTTTTTTATTCAATAAACTATTTATTTATTTTTATAATTATATTTTGTTTTAATCCTTCATATTTTTCGTAATTTTTTAGTAGAAATTAATTTCTTTGCGAAATATTTCATAATATTTGTAAAATTATTGAAACCTTTGTGAAATCATTGAAATCTTTGTGCACTCTTTGAAATCTATCGGAAAATTTTGTGAAATAACTGAAATCTTTTAAATATATCCGAAATCTTTGCGAAATATTTGAAATCTTTGAAATCCTCAAAAAATCATGGGGATCTTTGCGAAAAATTTTAAATATATTTAAAATAACTGATAATATTGGTAAAATTATTAACATTTTTGTCAGTTGTTTAGGAAATCATTTCAATCTTTGTGCACTCTCTGAAATCTATCTGAATTTTGTATGAAATATTTTTAATCTATCCGAAATCTTTGCGAAATATTTAAAACCTTTGAACTCCTTAGAAAATCATTGAAATCTTATTAAATCTTTGCGAAAAATTTGAAATATCTGATAATATTGGTAAAATTATTGACATTTTTGTCA
>CAKNXH010049696.1:16757-35435 GCA_932178445.1 Andricus quercusramuli
ATCTATTATATAGTCGCATTATATTGTAAAACAGCAATATAAAAAAATTAGATCTTCGTCACTACATTTTAATAAAAGTGTTTGAATATCCTGGGCTAATACAAAATAACAAAAAAAATAAATAACAAAACCACAAATTAACGAAGAAAATGCCGAAAATATAACTTAACGAATTATAAAACTGAACGAATCATAAAGTAAATGAATTGTGAAATTCTCATGAATATTTCAATTTCTGAAATTTAAATTTGCCAAAAATAATTAATAATTGATTAATTAATGATTAATTAAATTGTTTGTTTTATTTATAATTTCATAATTTATTAATTCAATTTGTATAATTCGTTGATTGTACAATCCGGCAATTTTATAATTCGGTCTCGAAGTCGGTCAATTTTAATTTCGGATATTTTTATTTTCGGGATTTTATTTTTTGCCAATTAAGAATCTTGTTGTTATTTGAAATATTTGAAATTTCATAATCCGATAATGTATATTTTCGACAATTTTTTTCATAAATTTGTGTATTCGTTATTTATTTTTTCATTATTTTGTATAAGTTCCGAATATCCATGCAATTTTTTTGGTTTGAATTGTCAATTATGCCGCCTTTCCTACATTAATCAAAATAATAAGTAAGTACATAAGTCTCATTTACTACATGACTCTATACTATATGAAGGAAAAATTATTTTGAATTGTTTTTCATATTTATTTTGTAACTTTTATACTTTTTTGCTATTGTATTGCATGGTTTTGTAGAACAAAGCTACTACTAGCGCCGCCGACGGCCGTTTTCAACTCTCATGACACATTTTTTACATTGGGCAGTACAGTGGAAGCACCCCCCTGCTCTGAAATGAAAGTGACGGAAATGTTAAATACGGCCGAGGGTGGCGCTGGCGGTACTTTTAGGCCGAAAATGATTCAAATGCATGGGGAAAGTGTAAAAAATGTGACATTTTGTGCTTTTTATATTATAAAAACGGACTTTTTACATTTTTTTTTGCTTGAGAATTAAGTTTCAAGGCCTTTAGACTTAAATTTTATCAAGTTTTTTTTTTTATGAACGAGAATAATGGGGCAGAGATGAGGTGGGAGATTGCCGATATAATGGAATAAGAGAATGTGAAAAACATGCGCTGATAACTGCGCCGTGCTGGCGGATGCGAGTAAGAGTTACTTTAAACCTTTAACGTGCACGTTGCGCGTCGGTAAATGATGAAAGTTAGCAATTTCTAAAATGATTTACCATTGAAGTTTCTAATCGAGGAGTTACCATTAGCACAAACTGCAAACTGCACAATTATTTACCACGAGAGTCCATTACTTTTATTTATTAAGTTATTTAAAAGTGTATAAATAGAAGCAAAATTTTAATATGTAATTAGTTGTTCAAAAATATACATACGATTGAACATATTTATAATTTAAATTATTTATATTATATATATAATTATTTATATTATACATTAACAGATATTAATGATTTCATAGACAAAGCAAGGTATGAAAAAAAGAAGAGGACATGTTTGTCAGATCTTCTGAAGAAGAATAATTAATTTTTATTTCTTGTCTTTTTGAAGCGTGACTTTTCAAACCGGGCTTTCTTTCCAAAATGAATTCTATTTTTATGCTTGTCGAAACGTGTTTGTTTTTTATTCTTGCAGTTAATTATTTTTTAATTTCTAAGAATATTGTCAGTCACAGCCCAAATGTATTTTTTTTTTTATTCTTGCAGCCTGTTTAAGTTAACTGTCTATTGATTCAGTCTATTAATTAATATTACGAATTTATTGCAACATCAATTGTATAAATCAAAGTTTCCAAATAAGTGATTTTATTTCATGATAAAATTTACAATATCTTAATTTGCGAAATATTAAAACTTTCGGTACCGGAAATCAAAATAGTTATAGGTACCGATAATAAGATTTGTGGAAAAAATTGAAACGATTGAGATTTTATTTTAAAACACACGAAACAGGATCTTGGAGATTTGAAGACAATCGAAAGCTTTTTTATGAAAACTGAATTATTTCAAAAGATATTTAGAAGTTTTGAATAGGTGTTAACATAATTTAAAATTTGAAAAATTTCAAACCATTTTAAACCAAGCGTACACTTTTGAGTACATCGAACAAAAAATTAGAAACTTTTTGAGAATTTTGAAAGAATAACAAAATATTCTTAAGATGTCTCTGAAAATTTCTACAAATCTCTAAGGTTTTAAGGCAATTTTAACATTTTAATTTTTCAGCTTCAAAATTATTTATTAATTTTATAAGTTTTTTTTCACAATATTTTTTTTCCACATTATTTTGCAAATCCCGTAAAAGAAAAGAATGGCATCAAAATTTTCTACATTTTTTTTCGACATATGTGAGTGTGAGACCTTCAAATATCATTTTTATTATTATCCGAAATCTTACGAAAATGTATTTATATAACTTTAAAAACAAACTGATAATGCGTGATTCCTTGTTATCAAATCTTGGAATGTGGTTTTATCTCCAATTTAAGTGTTCAAACACGTTTAACAAATTAATAGTTATTTTAAATTTTCATTTTGTATTAAAAATTATTCTAATTGGGGAAAAAATTCATTTTTTTAACTCTAAACCTTTTCCATAGTTTACCCAAATTGAAAGCTCACATTTATGAAAAGTTTTTTGTTTTGTTTTCTTATTTGGTTTCTATAAAGTTTAAAATTAATAACTCAGTTATTGGTATAACAAATTGAGGAAATCAGGGTGTCTAGCGGACCGGGAAACCATGAAAACCCCTGGAATATTATTGGACCGTGAAAAAACCGGGAAAACCCCGGGAATTTTGCTTATGACCTGGAATTTTTTGCATTTGATCGAAAAATCGACTTTTTCCTACCTAATTTTCTTTTTATTCCATTTCCACTTTATCTACAGTCACAAGGTTCCTTCTTATGCTTATCCTAAGTACCTATTTATGTAATTTTTAACATTCTCATCCTAATGAGAAGGTATTGGTTTTATGTAAAATTTGTCTTAGTCGGGTTTCATCAAATCTCCACGTTTTGAGACCCACTAAGTCAGAAAAAAACGATTTTTACGAAGGTAAAATCTGTCTGTAGTCTGCAATCTGTCTGTAGTCTGTCTGTACTCTGTAGTCTGTCTGCAGTCTGTACACACATTTTTAAGACCTAAAAGAAAAAGACAAGTTCGCCAGTCAGCTATTTTGGATCAAAATTCAAAAAGTTAGAGCATTTTCAAACTTTTTGAGACCATTTTTTTAAGAGTTGAAAATTCTATGTACCTACAAGATTATCATAACAACTTTTTGAGTTTTCTTCAAAAAATCGAACATTCAAATTGTGTGCTCGAGCAGCGGGCAGATTTTTTCTATGTATATTATGTTGAAATTCCTATTTCTATGTACACATGGACTTCAAAAAATCAAAAAAAGGCATCTAAAACTTGGTCGGGGGAAAAATATTTGACCGGGAAAAAACCGGGAATTTCAAATTGCCTGATCACTAGACACCCTGGGAAATGTGAGAAGTATTAAAAGTTAAAAGAAAATTAGACACTTTCTAAATTAATTTATTTAATTTTAGTTTCAATCAATTTATTTACTTAATTTAAGTAAATAATAAGTGTTCAAGAAAGCAGTTTTAAAGAGCTGCTCTTCTATTTTTATTTCATTTGTTTGGGGAAGTATATTTCTCGGAAACTCTCCGCCGGTTCTACGAAGTAGAGGCGTACAGGTGACAAGAATTGAAGATTCCCCTCCGCCCTACCAATTAAATGTCATTTCGCTATATCGTGCGAATTCACCACACTTTGGCTTCTAATGTTGCCTAATGTTCCCGTGTCCAATTATTGCTGTTCGTAGTTTCCAATTGGGTGTTGTACAGAATAACTCTTTCCAAGCATTTGCGTACGCTTAATTTTTTATTTATTTCCAATTCTTAGTGTTGAAAATATGAAATTATTAAATATTCTATTGTTCGCTTCAAATTATTTAATTTAACTTTTTTTAATACAGCCGATTCTTGTTCAATTGTGCAAAATTATAAAAATTGCCTTTAAATCTTCCAGAATCTTTTTTTGGCAATTTTTTAAAAGTTTTCAAAATGTTTTGAAATGTTTTTGAATATTCGCTTAAAGATAATTTTCCAAAATAAAAAATTGTTTCTAATTTCCCAGGAATTGTATGAAAATGTTAGCATTATCTTGAAATCTTTTTAAATATCTTCAAATTAATTTTTAAATATAAAAAAAAAAAATCATTTTAAATTTTCTCAGGAAACTTAAGAAATTTTTTGTATCCCATTTGTGCTTCAATAAATTTTGCCAATTTCAAAAAACGATGTTTTTTTAGGAAATATGAAAACATTTTCTTAAGATTTCACGATTTCCGGGAAACTCTTACATGAAATTTTTTATTGATAAATTTTATTTGAAATAAACTTTAAAAAAGTTTTTAACGTTCCAAAGAAAAATCATTTTAAGATTTTAAAACAAAATTTTGCAATTTTGCACAGTTACAAAATTAATGAAAAATCTAGCAACTTTAAGAGATATTCAAAAGTATTAATAAGATTCAAAAATAATTTATGACTACAAAAGATTTTTGAAAAATTAAAACAAAATATAGAATTTTTGTTTTCAAAAATTAATTTTTCAAACAAATCTTTTTAAGTTTCAAATCTATGTTTTAAATGAATTGGAATTTTTCTAGATTTTTTTTAATTGTGCAAAATTATAAAAACTGCGAAATCTTCCAGAATCCTTTTTAAACAATTTTATTACAGTTTTTGAAATATTTTTAAATGTTTTTGAATATTCGACTGAAATTGATTTTTCCAAATGAAAAATTATGTTGCAAACATGAATCGATTGATAAAAATATTTTGGTGTCAAAAATAATTTTTGTATTCTTAAAATCTTTTTTAAAACTCTTTACTATTGTTCTCATAATATTTATGCATATTCAGGGTTAAACTATTCAAAAAAAAGAAATAGAAACCAAAAAAAGAATTTTAATGTACGAGGAAGTGAACGCACGACGAGAGACTCCTGTCTGGAACCTAGACAATTGTCCCATCGCAGCTTGTTCGATTATCCTGTAATCCAAACTGATAGTGATTGTGCACGAGTTTCTTCCAACCTTTTTTCTCATAAGCCGTTTTCTATCCAAGTAAACAAACGGTTTCAGCAAATTAAGCCGTCTTCGCTCACAAAAGATGTTTAAAATCCGTCTCACGCGCACTCCCCTTGTAAGAAAATTAATTTTAAACCCATAAAGGAACAAATAGAATAGTTACATGTTTTGAATTAATTTGAATTTTTTTCTGATTTTTTTTAATTGTGCGAAATGATAAAAATTGCCTTAAAAACTTTCAGTTTCTTTTGTGACAATTTTCAGGTGAGGTGGGAAATTCAATTTCGAGTGATTTTCCGCAGCGCCCTTAATGCGAGTAACCAGTTTACGAACTAAAATTACCCACTCTGATCTTCTCTACCGACATTATCAAACTATAGTCTATTTTAGTTCGTAAACTGGTTACTCGCATTGAGGGCGCTGCGGAAAATCATTCGAAATTGAATGTATGGGATCGGCAATCTCCCACCTCGTCTCTGAATGGGGTATAAGTGCGTTGTTTTTGAGTGCAATTCTGGTTACGCGAATTGCTCCGAAATAGTTGAAGTTTACACCGTACCAAATGACAAAACAATAAAGATCTGGCAAAGAGCTATTTTATTGAAAACAATTTATTGACGTTGCTATACAAAATTTGAAAATAATCTAAAGTCGTTACAATTGTTTTTAAAGATCGCAATCTTTTTTGTGCACTTTGAAAATAATTGACAAAAAAGTGTTATGAAAAAATATCGAAAATATGCAATTAAACATTTTTTTTAATCGCAAGTTATTGGTAACATGAATTTTCGCTTAATGTTAATATAATAATTTAATCAAGTTCTTATCAAAAAATTTGAACACATTTTTGATTCATTACAATTGTTTTTAAACTTCGCAATCTTTTTTGTTCACTTTAAAAATAATTGACTACAAAATGTTGCACTATAAGAAAAATTAAAAATTTCAACGAGATATTGAGTAAAAAACATGCAATTAAACTGCTTTTTTTGTTGTAAAAAACGCAAGTTATTGGTAACATGAATTTTCAATTAATATTAATAAGACAATTCATTAAATTTGTTGTCAAAAAATTAAAAAAAAAACTGTTTTTAAAGATCGGAATCTCTTTTGTTCACTTTGAGAATAAATGACAAAACAGCGTTGCACTATAAAAAAATGTCTATTTTCAATGAGATATAGCGTAAAATTGTTATCGAGAATACGTAATTAAACTTTTTTTTTTTTGTAAAAAAACGCAAATTATTGGTAACATGAATGAAAATCCATGAAATTGAAGGTATTTTTTATCGCAATTAGAATTAAGTTTAATTATTAATTTAAGGGTTGCAGTACAGAACTAGATAAGCAGAAAAATTAGAATTTTCCAGGAGAGAAACAAAATTCTGTAAAATCGAAATCACCATTTAAAGATAAAATAAAAGTTTACTCCCGAGGTGGTAAAAACTGCAATGTTTATTTTTAACAAAAAATAAAAACTTACTCTCGAGATATTGAGTTGCTAAATTAGGAGAAAATGAGTTTAGATAGAAAAACTTATCCAATTTCGAGAAAATCATTTAAGAATTTGGAGGTTCAAATTTCACGGAGTTTGAACAATATTTTTGGATAGCGACAAAAAATCTGTTCTTTAATTTAGAAAAAATTATAAAAACTTGCTCCTCAGATATAGGGAGGCTGAATAAGAATAAATATGTTTTGATCCAACAAATTATTATTTTCCGGGAAAATAAAAATTTAGTGTGACGGTATTGCCTTGTAACAGATGATTTTTCGCTGGAAAGTCTATAAAAATATAAATCGTTAGAAATATTCGACATATTTGTAACCATAGATATTTTTTATTATTATAATTAATTTTTATAAACGTCCTACAACGAAACAAAATAAATTATTTTCTAGCTTTAAGAAAAATATATAAATGTTTATAATTTAGTTCAATTAAGCGTTAATTTCAAACTTCAATAATCATTATAAATGTCAATAAAAATAAAATTCAATTGAAATTTACTATTTTCACAGTTTACAATATTTACATATGTCAATGCTAAAAATTTAGTGTTCACTTTGTAGAATTATTATTGGTACTCTGTGAAAAGTGCATTCGTATTTAATCATCAAAATAATGTTTTCTTCACTTTTCATTAGTACTTATTAATTTATTGGATATTTAATATGCTGAAAAATATTTTTCCGAGATGAATATATGCAAAAAACGTATTTTAACAATTAAAATAAATTAAATTTGTATTTTCCCCATGCATTTGAATAATTGTCGGCCTAAAAGTACAGCCAGCGCCGCAACTTGGTCGTCTTAAAATCTCATGACACATTTATTCTACAGGCCTTTATAGGAGAGTCATCCCCCTGATCCTACCTTATCAATTCATGCCTGGCTCATGTTGTGAACATCTTGTACAAGTACAAGGAGAGGTCATCAGTAACAGAACGCAGATTTTGCAGAGTGAAAGTAAAACAAAATCCATTAGATATGTATTTTTACATTCTCATTCGTGAGAGTGTAATGTAATCATCCAAACTTTTGATCTACAATTTTTAACGGAGCTTTACGTTTCTGTATACAGAGAGTCCGAAAATCACAAAATTTTGTCGGTATCCGTATTTCTCCCTGATAAAAATACCCGTTAGGAATCGTTAGAATCTGTTTAGAAGCCTCTAAGATTGCAGTTCGAGTTTTAAGTGGATTTAAAGAAGAATCGTGGAAAGTAATGTGTTGTAATATGTTCCTAAGGAACATAAGTGGAAATTATAATCCGAAATTACTTTTTGAACATTTCTTTGAAGGGATCTAATAGGAATTTAATAGGAACATCATTCTAAGAGGATCTAAGCGGAATATACGTAGACCTTAAAAGGAGAAATTATTTTTCGAGAAAATATTTTAAATGGATCTAATTGGGTTATTAGTGCAATTTCTAGGCACACTGAAAATACATATTTGGAATAAATAATGAAAAATTAATAATGACAGAATCACTGATATGTATGTACCATTAGGCCATTTCCCTTTCGTGGTAGGCGTGACACTACTCGATTCGAGTAGTGTTTCTAGGTGGATAGTTTCTTGTAGTAAAGAACTACAAGTGTGGGCTCACCACACCCACGACGCCAACAGCACGCAGTAGTAATATTTCCGAATGGTCACCCATCCAAATACTAACCTCGCCCAACACTGCTTAACTTCAGTGATCTAACGAGAACTGGTTTTTTCAGCGTGGTATGACCGTTGGCCATATGATATGATATGATGTTAATAAATAAACTGAATTTGAGATTGTTTAAATTATAATTTTTTGTACTTTGAAGTTTAATTTTCATTGCTAGACTTAACCGAAATTTGAGTGCATTTGAGAATGTATAGAATTTTTGCAAATCTGAAGCTTGAGACAGGTTTTTTGTACATAGTCTTTCCAAAAAATTACAACAAACTTTCATGAAAATCGAATTTTTAATTTAAAAAGAAAAACAAAGAAGAAATTTCGAGATAAATCAGGGCTGAAAAAACTTTTGTTTGATCAATATTTTTTAAAATTGAATAATCAAATATTTACGCGAGAGAAAACACTTTTTTAAAGTTTAAAGTTGTCTATCGATTCCGAAAAAAGTTCAGTTAATGATACTGAAATTTCACTACACATAACAACGGTTTAAATGTCCCCAATATTCTGTCACTAATATGTCGCTGAATTGTTCTGCAGATTTCAATTTTTATTTTTCTCAATTTTGTATTTAATGTTATTTCTGTTTTAATGTACATAGTTCAATATGTTATTTGAAAGACCCGACGCTGGTCTTCATATTGCCTTGCAGATTTTTCTATTGAAGAATATATCTTATTCAAGTTTCATCATTAAAAAATAACTAAGATCTAAAACTTTTATTTTCAATTAAATATGATTCTGATACTTTCAATGAAAATAGAGTGGTTTTATTTCTACGAGTCTGTTTTTACTGAAAGTATTAGAGTCTTATTTAATTGAAAATGAACATGTTAAGTCCTACTTAGTTTTAAGCAATGAATCTTGAATAAGATTTATTCTTTAATCGAAAAATCTATAAGATATGACAAGAAGAAACGATGGATTTTGATGAAAGATTTCTCTCTCTCTCTCTCTTCAAAAAACTATCTTCAAAATTAGACCAAAAACAATTTAAAAAATGGTTATTTCCGAATTTATTGATATTTTCCGGAAACGTTAACATTTTACGTTTTTTTAAACAACTTATAATAAACTTAACACATAATGGCTTTCATTTATATCTATTAAACGGGTTCTTTTATCACCTTTCATGCAATAATTGAGAGAAAATCTATAGGTTATTATTATTAAAATTAGGGTGCTTGTTCAACATATTGGAAAATATATGGTCAGAAACTTTTGCACGACATTACATATAAGAGAAAATAAATTGTTACACTCCTACATGTGCGTGAGTTATTATTTGCTATACTTAAAATTTCAGTTAACGATTACCCAAGATGTTTACACATAAATCTGTCTTGGGTCGTAGTTTCGGACGCACGTGATGTTTTTTTTAATCTCGAACTATATTAACATGGGAATTATATTGAATAGAAAATTTAATTAGAATTTAATTATGAACTAAACATTAAATATTCGAGGGGAGTTAACCACATGCAATTTTTATCTTCATCAGAATGCAAAACTTCAAAGAAATCCAAACAGTTTATAATTAATTCAAAGAATTGAAAGAATCCCAAAAAATTAAAAGCATATGAACTATAAAGCGTACAGGGTGCATCTCAGCAACTAAAGCTTCGACTATAATATTACTAAACAAAAATGTTGTGTCGTTGACAAGAATGTTCTCAAACGGGTTTTATGTTATCATGACCTTAGAATAAAATTGTGAAATTCGTAGGACCCAATATTTGGCCAGTTTTGAGAAAAATTCCTTCAAGTAGGCTACGTCTAGACTAGTCATCCTGAAATTTCGGGACGACTAGCCAAACTTATAACAAATATTGGCCTAAATCGTCCCGAATTTCAGGACCATGACGTAAGGTTCGGGGCTGAATTCACGCTGCGTGTAGTTTTTTCCAGTTTTTAAAATATTTTCATTAGAAACAATATCAATATATTATAATAATAATATAATAATAATAAAAGATCTTTATTATGTTCCACGAAGTATGTACATGAGCTTACAGAAAGATATACGAGTAGACGAGTGGACATAAAAGGCCGAGGTTCAGCTGAGCTGCTTTACAACCTAACCTTCTACAATCTAACTTAAATGCTTACTATAAGATAACTAAAAAATAACTGCTTATTAACGCTAACTATTTTAAAAGAAGAGAGAAAAAGAAGTCAACAAAAAAATATGATTTTACAATCGTAAATTAAATTAAATTAAATTAGGGACTAGGAATACAGGGCCATCATATAAAAATGGCCAATAAGTAGCTTATTCGCACGTGACAAGTATTCAACGGTTTTAAGGCTCCACCCGCAATTGTTGGTTGATTGAGCACTATACGAATCAATAGGATCTTTAAGAATGTTTAACAAACGAGGCGCTAAGCATGAAAAAGTAGCTTCCGCCTTCGCAGTGCGGGCTGAAGGGACAGAAAACTTTCCGTTGGATCTTGTGACAAGAGATTTTCTCGCCCGATTTTCTTCCACGTTGGAAATGAGATTTCATAGGTAAACCGGCGTCTCCGTTGACCAAACTTTGAACGCGAGAACGCAGAGATGCAATCTCCACCATTGGTCCATTTTCAGCCAGCCAGATTCTCTAAAAGCGGGGGAGATATGGTCAAATTTTCTTATACCGAACGCGAATCTTAAGCAGGAATTCTGCACTCTCTGAATCGTCGCCCTCAGCGGCGTGCTCAAGAAAGGCCCAAAGCTCGAATATGCATAATCAAAGAGTGACAAAATTAACGATTCGCATAATAGGAGTTTAGTGCTAGTAGGGAGAGCGTGACGGAATGGAAACAGTTTTCGTAGGCGTATATATGCTGCGTTGACCTTTATAGATACATGCTCTACAAAGCCCCAATTCGACTGCATTATGAGCCCAAGATTTTTCGACTGCGAAACGATGGAAAGTTGAGTAGCATTTATTGAGAAATTAGGAAGAAGATCGCAGTCTAAACTGCCTATCGGTAGAATGACAGATTTCGTCGGATTAATGACCAGAGCACGATCCTCCGCCCAGCCAGCGATATGATCTAAGACCGCGTTTAAAATGGCTGCTCCCTCATTAATATCTTCCCGCTTACAACGTATGTAAACCTGTGTATCATCTGCATACATGTGTATGGTGATTTTAATTCTGCCCTTCGAGATCGCCTCTACTCTACGTAAAAATTCCTTCACGGAGTCAGGCAGGTCGTTTGTGTTCACAGAGAACAAGGTAGGGCTACTCACCGCCCCCTGAGGTACTCCTCTATTCACTGCTCTGCATGGGGACATGAGAGTAGACCTAGAGCTTGATACTGCAACTCGCTGACTCCTGTTAGAGAGAAACCCTGTGAACCAAGCAAGGGATGCCCAAGGACCTACCTATCTCATCCGAGACGTGAAGAAGAGTTGTTGCAGCCGAAAAACCCTTCCTAAACCCTGATTGATTGGGAGGTAATACTTTGTTTTTCTCAATGAAGGCTGTCAACTGCTGAAGACAGATTTTCTCTAATACCTTCGAAAGGTAAGGCAGAATGGTTATTGGGCGCAGGTCACCAAATGATTTCGGACTATCGCATTTAGGAAGAGGACGAACAATACCTGAACCCCATGCCGAGGGTAATTTTCCCTGTCTTAAGGAGGTATCCATAATGTTTAATAATAGTTCATTATAGTTATTATAATGAAATAATAGTTCAAATAGTTCATTAAAAATCCAGTGTCTTTGTAATATAGTCTTAGATATGAGATAAAGTCAATTAAAATTAACGACCTTCCGTATTCATGAAAATGATAAATCGGCATCTGAAAAGCATGTAATATTTCAACAGAATTTTCAAAATAGTAATAGAAAATCTGTTCGGAAGCTGCTGAAAATGTAAAATGCAAAGGCATTATAATCTCAGTGGCAGAGATCGGAATACTAAGCGACAATCACTGAAAATTTAGTACGCAAAGGCTTTATACAGGGTGTCCCAGACTCAAGTGTCCGGACTTATATAGCCATATAAAAATTAAAAAAATAAATAGAAAATTCCTTTTCCAAAAATCAGTTGAAGTTTTACTTTTTTAGTTATAAAACATTTAAGCTGGACCAATCAGGAGCGCTGTATAAACAGCCGTGTGTGCGTGAACGGGATTCCAACGTAGTGTTCTCCCGTCGCTAACCCCACCTCTGCCCTCGCTTCGATAATACTGCGTTGAAATCTCGTTCACGTAAACACGGCTGTTTATACGGCGCTCCTGATTGGTCCAGCTTAAATGTTTTATAACTAAAAAAGTAAAACTTCAAATGATTTTTGGAAAAGGAATTTTCTATCTATTTTTTAAATTTTTATATGGCTATATAAGTCCGGACACTTGAGTCTGGGATACCCTGTATTCTCTTAGACCAGAAATCCGATGTCTAAGTGACAGTCACTGAAAATTCAATACACGAGTGCTTTGTATTCTATGAAACAGAGGTCAGAATTGTAAGGGACAGTTTATTGAAATCCAATAAAGATTTTCTAGCGAAAAAAATTATTTTTTCATTTCTTATTATATAGTCTTCATTTTTCATAATTATTAATACACAATTCGCACACTTGGTCACTTACACTTATAATCTCACGCTTAAACGCATTGAAAAATCGCACTCGCTGAGGATTCGAACCCTACCTAAACTACCTGCACTCGTGTATTCTACCGCGCGCTCTAACCTATTTCGCTATCGACGCTGTTGGATATTGATTACAAAATCTCGGCCAAGTATTTTGAGGCAGCGTCGTACCAAGTCGTATGGTGACCCCCAACCATTTTCAAAAGGACGGGGTTTGTCCCGGATTTTTCCTCCAATCCGTCTAACAGATTCGACCTGGTCTGAGCGTATTTCTATATTGAGATGCTGCTTGAAAATGCCACATATTGACTGCACCAGGTCCACGTCGTCCTCCTCAAGAACACCGAAAATCATCAATTTGTTGCTGCTTAGCGCTCTATCCATTGCCTCGATTCTCCGGTCTTGTTCCGTAATACCCGACCTCAGTTTTTCTTTCTCGACTTTAAGCTCTTGATTTTCCAGCGTAAGATGGTCAATTTTGCTGTGGTGAACTGAATGTGAGGACTCCAGGTTCCCCATTTTTAACCTTAAAAGGTCAAATTTATACTCAGAGATTTCGAGAGCCATTGTATCAAGTAATTGACGTGACACAGAGATTGCAGCACTAACACGCTATTCACCTGACACAACGAACTTGAGAAAATTGGCGGTTTGAACGACAACAACTTTTTGCTTAAAAATGCTTGCGGTAATGGTTGTAACACTCACAAAACCACTAGAAATGAGAACATGAGTGACAATTAGTTAACTTGAAAGCACTTTAAAGATCACACTGCACGAACTCAGCCCGTAAACAACCAAATTTTTGACGATCGATTAAACACGCGACCGACTGCCATACTTGCTTAGCAGCGCCCCGTAAGAGGTCGCATAATGCTGCCACATAGACCTTTTCATTTAAGAGCGGAAGCTTAGGCGCCGCCATGATACTTAGCGGGCATTTAAAGTTTTCGAGCACTGTCATTAAAATGTACACTGTGATACCAAATTTTAATGTTAAATTGTATGAAAAAGATGTGCTAGGTGCTGGATTGCAGCATAAAAAGGTGGACGAAAACACTATTTGTCAGTTAAAAAGGTGGTTGAAGTGCAGAAACCAATGTACCGAAGGGAAAAAGCAACAACTTGTTGACCGGTATGTAGAATGCAGGTTATGTTGACATCATGTATATGGTATAGTTAGAAATAGTAGAAAAATAGGGCTTTACATAAAAATAAAATTATCTGTAATGATAAAAACATTCGTGAATGCAAATGTTTTCATTTTCAACTTATTCATAAATAAATCAACAATTAATTTCATAAGAATAATGAATGTATTCAATTAATGTAAAGTTATAGTACGCCATGTCCCTCAACTGTGAAACTGGGAAAATGATGTTCAAAGTTTGACGATAATATATACCCTATAAAAACGTTGTCAAATGCCGAAATAAGTTTATCGTACAAAAATAATGCATGATCAAGAACATATTAGCACAAATTTTAATACTATTATGAATTTATTTTATCCGATGTGGAAAATTGGTTTTGGACATGGCGTAATATGAGATTCAAAAAATGCATTTTTTCTCAGAATTATAGTACGCCATGTCCACAAAATATTTCTGAATGAACTATTTATAATAAAATTCTTAAGTAAAAAGTGTAACAGGATAGTAATTTACATCATTCTGTTGTATTACATACCTCGAATTAAATGAGTTATTCACAAATTATTGAATTTTGAGTAATATTCAGATGGTTACTTATTTTTTGGTTAAATATATTTTTGAAAATAGTTATTTCTCAAATTGAATTTAGGTTATTCATATAAAATATTCACTACGAAATTGTAATCTTTTCACTTTTAGCAATGCAAAAAAAGACATGGCATGATATAATTCTAACATTTAATTAACGTCATTTTCGAAATCGGGTTTATTAGCTCAAAAAATCAGATAAATTCTATTACACATGCCTGCCAAAGGATTTTTTTGGGGCATCATTTCTCAAAATTTGTGTTCTTGTGTTCACAGTCCGAGAAGCTTTTCTAGGTTAGGTTAGGTTTAATACGGGCGGGAAATCCATTAGAGAACTCCCCTGGCGCTCAAGCTATAAAGCCTATTGTGCCACACCCTTACTTCTTCACTCTCAGCAGTTGACCCCAGACCTCTTGACGAAGCCTAGTATGTCGACCACCGATCGCGTTTCGATTTCCTCTGTTTCCATAAAATGGACACCGAGGGTCTGTTGCCTGAGCCTAGCTAATGCCGGGCACTGGCATAATACATGCAGGGATGTTTTGTCATCCCTGCCGCACCTCCTGCACTCTGTCGTGGGGCTATACCCCATTTTGTGCATATGATAGTTCAAGTGATTGTGTCCTGTCAGGGTCCGTACCACTGTCCTTATGTCTTTCTTGGGTAAACTCAGGATTTCCCTGGCTCTGTCCATCCTATAGGTATACCCCAGGATGGATTTCGCCTGACGACAACCCCTGGTTTGTTCCCAGTATTCCCTGTGTTTTGTTCGGATCCAGTTTTTAATAGCCATCCCGACACTGCAAGACGCTATTCCCAGTACCTGTTCCGGTCCTACAAATTCGCCCGCTGCGCCGCACTTTGCCAACTGGTCCGCCTTTTCGTTGCCCTTGATCCCTGTGTGGCCAGGGACCCATATAAGAGCAACTTTGTTTCTTTCTGCAAGTTGGTTTAATGCCTTTTTGCATTCCCAAACCAGTTCTGATGTTATGTCTGGTTTCCCGATTGCAGTTTGTGTCGCTTGGCTGTCCGAACATATCGTGATCTGTCTGCCAGCAGCGTTTTCCTCTATTAGTATTTCAGCACAGCGAAGGACGGCCAGGACCTCCGCTTGAAAGACAGTAGCATGTCGCCCAAGTGTGATCCCTATCCCTTTCCCTCTCTTACTGTCATAAATTCCTGCTCCTGATCCTCCCTCTCCCCTAGAGCCATCCGTATACCAGATTTCCCCCTGGAGGAGCGGGTTAACGTTTTCTTTCCACAGATCCCTACTTAGGATACAGACGCGGAAAGCTCTGGCAAAGTTGAAGCGTTTTGTTATTTTATCTTGCCTCATCTGTAGAATCGGCAGGGTACTGATATCACTCGGGAGTCTAGTGTGTTTAGTCCCCGGAGTCCATCTATTCGCTCTTGTCAGGCGGCCCATCGCATGAGCCGCTCTGGCGGTTATCGCAACATGTAGGGGTTCCTCACAGAGCATGAATCCTATCGCCGCTGTAGGCGCAGTCCGCATTGCTCCAGTCAAACCCCTAAATGCTAGCGTTTGTAATCTTCGCAGCCTGTCCTGCATTGTTTTATATTCCGCTCGTGGCCACCAGACCACGGCCGCATGTAGGAGCCTGGGTTTTAAGACAGCAGAGTAGAGCCATGCAAGCATTTTAGGCCCTAACCCCCACGTCAACCCAAAGGCTCTCCTGCACATCCAAAAAGTCATGACAAATTTCCTGCATTGGGTCTCCAGGTGCTTCGCCCAGCTCAGCTTGCTATCCAGGATTACTCCTACATATTTAACCGAGTCTGAAAACGTCAGCTTCCCACCACAAAATACAGGAGCGTCAGCTTTCGGAACTTTATAATTCCTCGTGAAAATGACCAGGTTTGTCTTTTCCGGATTTACCGAGAGCCCTGTGCTATCGCAGCAGAGCTCTACGATGCGCAGCGCCGACCTTATAAGACCCATCAGTGTTTCCAGATGAGCCCCCCTAACTAGGATTAAAAAGTCGTCCGCATATCCTTGGGTATAGTACCCTTCTTCATTTACCCTTCGAAGGAGGCCCCTTACTAGGCCTTCACCCCATCTGGTTTCGAGTCTTCTTCGGCGTAGCATACTTCCTATCCAGCATACTAGCTGAACTGGCACGCCACATCTCCGAGCCTCTCGACAGATGACTTCTGGAGGAGTATTGCTGAAGGCACCCTCTATATCCAAGAAAGCACCCACAGCGTACCCCTTTTGTTCCAACTGCTGCTTCAATTTTGCTACAACAGCATGAAGCGCAGTTTCTACCGAGCAGCCTGCCTGGAAAGCATGCTGCCCTCTATGCAGCGGGGAGGCCAAAAGCACCTGATCCCTAATGTATCTCTCGACCAGCCTCTCTAGCGTCTTCAGAATGAAGGACGTTAGGCTGATTGGTCGGAAATCTTTGGCAGCAGTGTAACCCTCCCTCCCAGGTTTCGGTATGAAGGCCACTCTGCCATCCTTCCATGCCGATGGCACGTGTTTAAGGGCTATACTTGCCCTAAATAATTTCGTTAGAGGAGGGACGACCAAATCCATGCCTTTTTGTAAAAGCGCTGGATAAATGCCATCCGCCCCTGGGGATTTAAAGGGGCAAAAGGACCCTACGGCCCATTCCACCTTTTTATAATCAACGACCTTAGCGGCGAAACTCCAGTCGGCCCTCTCCACCCCCTGGCCCCGGTCTTCCTCCTCTACGTCGGTTCCGATTCGCTGAAAACCCTGGAAGTGAACTTCCATCAGGTAATTCAGCGTTGTTTCTTCATCCTCGGCAAACTCACCATTATCGAGCCTTATGAGCCCGAGGCGAGCTTCCGGATTTTTCGCTAGGATCTTGTGGAGCTTCGCTGTTTCCGGAATGTTTTCCGATTCCTCGCAGAAGCCCCTCCAATCTTCCTGCTTATATTTCCTTATATTTTTATTGTATTCGCACTGGGCCCTCTTATAGATGTCCCAGTCCGAAGGCAATTTAGTTCTATTCGCCCTATTGCACAACATTCTTGTCTTTCTACGGAGTCTCTCCAGGTGGGTGTTCCACCATTCTGCTCCCTTCCTAGACTTGATAGTGCTTGTGGGGCAATGGTTCTCATATGATGTTGTCCGAGCCCTTCGCAGAAAATCCGCGGCGTGCTCCAGCTCATCAATGGTACCATAGCTTGTGGGGAATTCCGCAAGCCTCCCTTCGAGTTCCTCTTTATATGAGTCCCAAAGTGTATTTCTGGGGATTCTGATATTAGAAACCACCGGTTTTCCTAGGGTTAATCGGAACACTATGTCAAATCGAGAACCTCACTCCTGTTTTTGGTCTGGAATGTGGGAGTATCACCCCGATTCAGAATCTCCAGCTCTGTGCCTGCTATATATTCAATGAAATCTCTCCCTCTGTCATTGATTTTTGTGCTTCCTCACACCGTGTGGTGAGAGTTAGCATCACAGCCCAACAGAAGAGGAATCCCATTCTGCTGACAATACCGAATTAAAGCCTCCACCTCTCTGGGAGGCGGAGGTCCCCCGGCATCACCAGGGAAATAAGCCGAGGCAATAAATACCTCTAGTCTTTCTCCGCTACTGCCCCTGAGTCTCACCTTAATAACGGTGAGATCTCTGGAGCAGAATTTAGGCACCAGGATCGCATCCATACACTTGACGGCTATGCATGCCCTTGGCGTTTTTTCGTGTGGCCCCTTGTATATGGAGCCACATCCTGACAAGCCACAAATCCTTTCCCTGTATAACCAGGGTTCTTGGATTAGGGCGAGCCCTGTCTGCACCACAGAGATGCGTCTGGCTAGAACCGCCGAGGCGCCTTTGCTGTGGTGCAAATTAATCTGCGTAATGTAGATTCCCGTCTCAGCCATTAAGAGGCTATTTCGGGGCATCTCCATCTCCGGACCCCTGCGGATCCCATTTGGTTCGCCCGGAAGGTAACCCTACTCGCCCCTAGATAGAGACGATAATCTAGAGCCGCCAGGGCTCTGATCGAGGATTCAGGAAGTCCAACAA
>CAKNXH010049697.1:0-40910 GCA_932178445.1 Andricus quercusramuli
TCTGACAAGTTAAGGAATGACGTCGGAATGCAACTTGTGGGGATTGTGAAAAAATTTCTCTCGTCTGTCAGTAGCTTAGTGGGTAGAGCACCAGTCCGGCAATCTGGAAGACCTGGGTTCGGTTCCCAGCTGAGCTGGAGAGCAATTTTTTCACAATTTAGAAAATGAATCAATATTGAAAAATATTGATTTAGACCAATAGAAAAAAAACAATCAGCATCAAAATTATTAATACCCTAATTCATGTTCTATTTTTATTTCCGGAAAAAGGGTTCTTTTCTGATATTTTCTGCACGTCTTCATACGTCTTTCAACTTTTTCTACCTCCTATATTTCCTCCGAATAACTCTATCACCAATGTATATCGCATACGGCAGCCAGCATTCGTATCAAATCACATCAACTTTTCGCTCGTCTGATTTTAAAATTGATAACAATATTTCTCAACTCGAGAGGGAATTTCTTCGAGTAAGTACGAAATACCACTCCTTTACTTTGGTAGAAAGGAAATTGATAGATTCGGCTTACAATCTTTATTTAGCTCTCGATTGTATGTTTACTTTTCATTTTTCGACGTGCAGCTTTACCTGTAAATTAAAAAGTTTCACCACCGAGAAATATGGTAAAATTTATACGTTCAGATTAAATAATAAATATTGCTGACAGAGTTTTGATAAGAGAAATGCAAATTTTTACAAGGTTCTACGTGTAATAAATCAATATTAAGAATAAGCAGATGGTGGTTTAGTATATATAGTAGTGAATAAATTGAATCAAGTGATCAGTCGCCGTTTACAAAATTATTAAAAAATGAAGACCTGCATTGACATACTAATCCTTATATTCGTTGTTGGAGTTAATTTTAAAAGTGAGTATAATCCTCTCTGCATTAACAATTAATCTCAAAAGTCGATATCCGAGATTTGAGGATTCTCTCATTTGAGCAAAAAGTGACAAAATAGTATGGAGGAATGGCCGTGCGGTCTCTCAGACCGCACCAACTAATAGAACCTTCCTGATTTGAAGTGATCTAGGTTAATCCAGGTCCTTTACTGAATATCGAGATTTCAAATTTTGTAAAACTTTCCAAAGAATTTCTTACGATTTTAAAAGAAATTATAAGATTGTAAGGGTATTCTACGAATTTGAAGGTATTTAAAGGATTTAAAAGGATTGATGTGTTTTCCACGAAAACTTATCTGCTTTAGTAGAAATTTCAAATTTTTTTGATTCAAAATGCGATTGCTTAGCTCAAAATTAATCTTCGTTGGATGAGGATTAAACTATTTTGTGGAAGATTATTTCTCTCTAATGAATTGAACTGTTTCTTATTTAAAATAAAAATATTTTTGGATTCAGATAGCAAATATTACATTTTTTGTTGGAACTTCTTTTTTTTGGTTCCATGTATATTTTTGGGTTAATAATTAAACTGTTTTGTAGGAAATTCGCCTCTTTTGAAAAATATTTATTCTTTTTGAGTTTAAAAATAAAACGGGTTGAAAATTATCCTTTTTTTTAATACAACTGTATTATTAAAAATAGATATTTTTTAGATGAATTCAACGGTTTTTGATTTAAAATTAAAATATATTTTTCGATTGCAATATTTACTATTACATTATTCGTTGAAAATGTATATTTTTTGGTTCAAAATTGAATTTCTTGGTTGAAGATTGAATCATTTTATTAAAAAATCATTTTCTTGTTGACCGGAAAATCTCTATTTCAAGATTAATTTTTTTCACTGAAATTTTCAACTTTTTAATTTTTGATTGATTTTTTTCAATTGAACTATTTGTTTGAAAATTAATGTATTTTGTTGAAAACTCGTTCGTTTCTTTAGACAATTAATCTTTTTGGTTGCAAATTTGTCTTATTGGTTTTGAAATGCATCAATTTTGGTAGGAATTTCCTGGTTTTTCTTTTGTTTAAAAATGCAACTATCACATTTTTGTTGAGAATTTATCTTCGAAGGTTGAAAATTCAACTATTTGGTTGAAAATTCGATTATTTTCTTGAAAATTAAATTATTCGGTTGAAAATAATTGAAATTTTCTGTTATGAATTCATTTTTTGTTGAAAATTCAACTTTTCGGGTGAAAAATTCAACTATTTTATAAAAAATTCGTATTCTTTCGAAAATGAACTTTTTTCTTGAAAATTCATCTTTTCGGGTTCAAAAGTGATTTTTTTTTAATTCGACGTTTTAGCTTTTAAATTCAAATGCAACTATTCATTTGACAATGCAACGGTTTTTGGCTAAACTTCAATCTTTTTTGTTTGAAAATTAGACTATTGGGTTGGAAAATCATTTTTATAGGTAGAAGAAACAAGATTTTAGTTCAAAATTCAAATATTGTGTTGAAAACTTCAATTATTTGGTTGAAAATGCAATTGTTTTTGATTGAAGATTGGTCATTTTTGGTTTGAAAATTCGATCATTTGGTTCAAAATTCTTCTTTTTCGGTTGAAAATTCAACTATTTTGGCGGAAAATCAACTTTTCATTGAAAATTCATCTTTTGGTGTTAAAAATTCAACTATTTTGGCAGAAAATTAACTTTTTGTTGAAAATTCCTACTTTGGCACTGAAAATTCAACTGAAATCCTTTATGATTAAAAATTCAACTATTTGGTTGGTAATTGAAATCTTTCATTATGATTTCATTTTATGTTGAAAATTCAACTTTTCGGGTGAAAATTGCAAAAATTTTATAAAAAATTCGTATTTTTTCGAAAATGAACTCTTTTCTTGATAATTCATCTTTTCGAGTTTAAAAGTGAATTTTTTTCGGAAAAATTAGACGTTTTAGATTTAAAATTCAACTATTTAGTCGAAAATGCAACGGGTTTTGGTTGAACTTCAATTTTTTTCGTTTGAAAATTCGACTACTTGGTTGAAAAATTATTTTTATAGGTAGAAAATACAAGTTTTCGGTCGGAAATTGAAATATTTTCTTGAAGAATTAATTATTTTGTTGGAAATTCAAGAATTTTGCTGAAAATTCTTTTTTTGTTAACTTAACTTTTTTCTTGAACATTCGTTTATTTGAATAAAAAACTTGTCCTTTTCGACTGAAAATTCGTTTTTTTTGTTCGAAAATTAGAACTGTCTTCCAAAAAATTTAATTATTTGGTTGAAAATGCACCTGTTGTTGATTGAAGATTGATCATTTTTGGTTGAAAAATACGGTTCAAAATTCTTCTTCTTCCGCTGAAAATTCAACTTTTCATTAAAAATTCATATTTTGGTGTTGAAAATTCAACTATTTTGGCAGAAAATTAACTTTTTGTTAAAAATTTCTATTTTGGCATTGACAATTCAACCAAAATCTTTTGTGATTAAAAACTCAACCATAGTTTTGATAATTTTATATTTTTTTGTAGAAACTTGTCTGTTCTAGTAGAAATTTAATCTTTTTTTTTTTTGCTAAAAATGTTACTGTTTGGTTGAAAATTAATCATATTTGAATGAGGATTCAACTTTTTTGTTGAAAATTCGTTTTTTTGTTGTTGAACTCAACGGTTTATTGATTTAAAATGAAAATCTATTTTTTGCTTAAATTAACGAATATTACATAATTCGTTCAAAATTCTGATTTTTTGAATTGAAATCGAATTTCTTGGTTGAAAATTTCACTATTTTGTTAAAAAATTTGTCTGGTTTGGTAGAAAATTAATCTTCTTGGTTGAAAACTCGTCTTTTGGTTCTAAAAGTTATCTTTTCTGGTAGAAATAATATCTTTGTTTGTTAAAAATTCAACTTTTCAGGTGAAAAATTCAACTGTTCTAAAAAATTCCTCTTTTTTTGTGTTCCAAAACATTTCTTTTGGAAATTGAAATCGAAAATTAACATATTTTGGTAGTAAATTCCTTTTTTCATTGAAAATTTCAACTATTTGTTTAAAAATTCATGTATTTTATTGAAATTCGTCTTTTTTTGGTAAAAGATTAATCTTCCTAGTTAAAAATTCACACTCTTAGGTTGAGAACTTTCAGCTTAAAAAATTGATTTTCAAAAACGAAAAAAGCGAATTTTCCAACAGATTGAATTCAACTATAAAACTCGAATTTTAAACATAATAGTTAAATCCTTTACAAAAATGATGATTTTTCAAAAAAGGAGATTAATTTTTTGCTCAAAACGAGGAATTTTCAACAAATTGCAGAAATTTTCCACAAAAAAGTTGAATTTTCCACCCGACACTATTAATTTTAACATAAATATCTACCAATAAAATCTACCATAAAATCTACCAAGTAGTTAATTTTTTTATAAATAGTTCAAATTTCAACCAAATTGATTAATTCTCTACCAAACTAGTTGCATTTTCAAACAAATAGTCGAATTTTCTAACAGAAGAATAGTTTTTCAACCCGAAATAGAAAAGTTACATTTTCAGTTTAAGAAAATAATTTTAAACAAGAAAAAAAGAATTTTCTTCCATTCGAATTTTCCACAAAATACATAAATTATTAATCATTTAATAATTAATAAATAAAATGAATAAGATAAATTTAAATTAATATAAATTATAATAATTATATTATATTATTATATTTTTATATTAAATTAATTTAATATAATTTATATTATTAATTTTTTATAAATCAATTATAAAATTATATTATTATATTAAAATAAAAAATATATTAATAAGTTAAAAGGTACATTTTTTCGAAAGCAGTTGAATATTCTGCAAAAAAGTTCATTTTCAACCAAGGAAGATGAATTTCCAACAAAGATAGATAAATTTTCAACCAAAAAGGAGGACGAAAGATGAATTTTTCATCCAAAAAGACGAATTTATGATGCAAAAATAATTAAATTTTTAACAAAATGGTTGAATTTTTAATCAATTATTTGAATTTTCAACTAACAATGATGCATTTTTAACCAAATATGGTTGAATTTTCAAACAAAAAATAATAAAATATTACCAAAACATTTGCAGCCCAATTTTCAACCGGAAAAGTTGAATTTTGAACCAATGTG
This sequence comes from Andricus quercusramuli, assembly GCA_932178445.1. Taxonomy (NCBI): domain Eukaryota; kingdom Metazoa; phylum Arthropoda; class Insecta; order Hymenoptera; family Cynipidae; genus Andricus; species Andricus quercusramuli. The sequence goes on from CAKNXH010049697.1 coordinate 4,999, forward strand.
CTAATTTTTATCTCTGGAACATGACTTTTTTACCATAAAAAAGAATTTTTTTAATTCAAAAGGACAAATTTTTCACAAAACAGTTGCCACCAAAAAATACGACCTCAGCGAAATAGTTGAATTTCAGACAAAATAATGAAACTGTCAACAAAACTGTCAACAACAGTCGAATTTTCAACTAAAAAAGATATTTTTTAAACTGAAATTGGAATCGTCAAATTTTCGGTTCAAAAAATTAATTGCCAATCAGTAGAACGAATTTCGAACTAGCTGAATTTAACGAAAAACAACAAATTTTTAACTAAATAGTTGAATCCTCAATGCGGAGTATAAATTTTCAATAAACAAGTATAATTTTCTAACCATAAATACGAATAATCAATCGAATAAAAAAAAATAATAATTTTATGCCAAGAAGATTAATATGCTCTACCATAAAAGATGACTCTTTGATAAAATAATGAATTTTCAACATGAAAGTTGAATTTTATTACTAAACCAAAATAATAATTGGCTACATTTGTATCCAAATAATCAAATTTTATACCAAAATATTTTAGTTTTTAAACGAAAATAAGAATTTTTGACAAAAAGGTTCATTTTTGAACAAATACTATAATTTTCTGCGAAATTGTTGAATTCTTAAAACAAAAAGACAAATTTCTTACAAAACAGTTGAATTTTTCACGATTCCTGTTTTATCTCTTAGTCAATCTAAATTTACGTTTATCTTTTCCAATATTGGCTTTCCTATCTGATTCTATCCCTTATCTATCCACGTCAATTCTTTTTTATATCTCTGTCAATCTGAATTCCCGTCTATCTTTTTCAATCTCCTCTTCTTTATCTCATCCTATTTTACGTCTATCAATGTCTACCTTTTTCTATGTCTTCTTCAATCTAAATTTACGTCTATCTTTTTCAATCCCCTCTTCTATTTTCAATCCCCTCTTCTCTATCATTCATCTATCCACTTCAATCTTTTACGATCTCTTTGTTGATCTGAATTTCCATCCATCTTTTTCAATTCCTTCTTTTCTATCTTATCCCATCTTTTGTCTATCCACGTCAATCTTTTTCTATCTCCTTGTCAATCTTAATTTACGTCTATGTTTTTCAATATCCTCTTCCATATTTTCATCGTATCATACATCTATATCAACGTTTATCTTCTATCTATTTATCAATCTAAATTCAAGTATATCTTTCTCAATGCCCTTTTCTTTATTCCACCCTATCCTTCATCTATTTACGCCAATCTTTCACTATATCTTTGTCAATATAAATTCCCTTCAATTTTTTTCAATCCCCACTATTTTATCTTGTCCTGCCCTTTATCTATCCACATCAATATTTTCCTATCTCACTGTCAATCTAGGTTCACGTCTTTTTTTTAATCCCATCTTCTCTAGCTCATCCTATTCATTAAGTTTTACTATCTCTGTTAATCTCGATTCCCCTCTATCTCTTTTTATCTCTCTGGCAATCCTAAATCACGTCTATATTTTTCAAACATACCATTTTCCCCATCTTATCCTACCACACATCTATTAACGTCTAACTTTTTCTATCTATTTTTTAATCTGAATTCACCTCTGTACTTTTCAATACTCTCTTCTCTATATCATCCTATAGTTCATCTATCCATTACAATCTTTTTCAATACCCTCTTCTCTATTTCATAAAATCTTATAAATATAAAGGTTAGTCTTCATCTTTTTCTATCTCTGTGAATTAAAATTTCCTGTTTTTTCAGTACCCTCTTCTCTATCACACCCTGTACTACATCTATCAATGTATATCTTTTCCTATCGCTTTGTCAATCTGAATTCAGGTATATCTTTCTCAATATCGTTTTTTCTCACTCATTCTATCCTTGATCTTTCCACGTCAATTTTTTCATATTTCTCTGTCAATCTAAATTCCCGCCAATCTTTTTCAATCTCCTCTCCTTTATCTCATCCATTCCTACGTCTAATAACGTCTATATTTTTCAATCTTTTATTACACGTCCTACGTCTATCAACGTCTATTTTTTATTATCACTTTGTCAATCTAAATTCACATTTGCCTTTTTCAACACCGTCTTTTCTATCCCATCCTATCCATCATCTATGTACGTCAGTCTTTTTCTATCTCTGTGCCAATCTAAATTCAAATATTTTTTTAAATCTCCTCTTCTCTATCTCCCATTCCTCTATCAAACAACGTTAATTTTTTTTCTATATCTCTGTCAATCTGAATTCCTGTCTATCTTTTTGAATCTCCTCTTCTTTATCTCATCCAATTCTACGTCTATCAACGTCTATCTTTTTCTATCTCTTTGTCAATGTGAATTCACGTCTATATTTTTCAATCCCCTCTTCTCTGTTTCACCCTATCCTTCATCTATCTTTTCCAATGTCCTCTTTTCTATCTTATCCTATACTTCGTCTATCCACATCAATCTTTTTGTATCTCTTTGTCAACCTAAATTTCCGTAGATCTTTTTTAATATCCTCTTCTCTTTTCAATCCCCTCTTTCCTATCATTCATCTATCCACTTCAATCTTTTACGATCTCTTTGTCAATCTTGATTCACATCTATCTTTTATAAAACCCTCTCCTCTAGCACATCCTAACCTTTATCATCTATCCACGTCAATTTTGTGTATCTCTCTGTCAATCTAAATTTCCATCTATTTTTTTTTAAATTCCACATTCCTATCTCATCCTTTCCTTTGTCTACCAACGCCAATTTTTTTCTATCTCTTTGTCAATCTTAATGCACGTCTGTCTTTTTTAAATATCCTTTTCCCTAACTTATCCTATCACATATCTATCAACTTATATCTTTTTCTATCCATTTCTCAATCTAAATTCACGTCTATCCTTTTGCATACTCACCTCTCTATCTCACTCTATCCTTTATCTATCCACGTCAATCTTTTTCAATCTCTCCGTCAATCTAAATTATGGTATATCTTTTTCAATCTTATCTTCTTTATCTCTTTCTGTCCTACGTCTATCAACATCTATCTTTTTCTATCTCTTTGTTAATCTAAATTCACGTCAATTATTTTCAATTCCTTCTTTTCTACCTTATCCTATCTTTCATCGATACACGTAAATATTTTGTTATATATCGGTTGTTCTAAATTCTCTTCTATCTTTTTCAATGTCCTTTTCTTTACCTTATCCCATCCTATATCTCTCGGTCATCTAAATTCACGTCGATCATTTTCAATCCCCTCTTTTCTATCATATTCTATCCTTCATTAATTCACGTCAATATTTTTTTAATCTATTGTTTGTCCTAAATCCTCTTCTATCTTTTTCAATCTCCTCTTTGTTATCTTATCCTATCCTCTATTTGTCGGTAATCTTTATTCTCGTCTATCTTTTTTGAATATCCTTTTTCCTATCTCATCTTATCATGGATCTATCAACGTCTACCTTTTTCCGTCTAGTTTTCAATCCTATTTCACATCTATCCTTTTCAACACCATCTTCTCTATCTCCTATCCTTCATCCATCCACTTCAATCTGTTACTATTTCTCTGTTAATCGAAATTTCCATCTATCTTTTTCAATCCCCTCTTTTCTATCTTATCCTATCCTTCATCTATCCAAGTCAATATTTTTCTGTCTCTCTGGCAATCTAAATTCATCTTTATCTTTTTCAATTCCCTATTCTCTATCTCAAAAAATCTCATAAAGGATAGTCTTTACCTTGAAAGTTGAGGATTTTTAATTAGACTAAAATCAAATTCAAAATCCTATTTAACGTCTAATACTTAAGTTAACGTATAGAATTTCTATAAATAAAACGAGAATCCGATGAAATTAGAAGGCAGAAAACCAAATCTCCTTCCTTCACTTTTTTATTTATTTATTCATTTTACCCTTATTAAGGAAAGGAAACTTAGAGCAGGTAGGAACTGCGACGAAACAACGACGCTCTCTCCTCGATACCTGATATCTGCTTTCTCATTTTTCTTTCCTCTTTTTTATTTTTGTCCAAAGGAACACATATTTTTGTTTTTCGAAAATTACAATAGGAGCATTTTGTGGTGTTTGTCCAAATTTGGTCGTCTAAATTCCCGTCTATCTTTTTCAATACTCTCTTCTCTATCTCATCCTATGCTGCATCTATCAAAGTCTACCTCTTTCTATCTCTCTGTCTATCTGAATTCACGTCTATCTTTTTCAATACCGCCTTTTCTAACTCATCCTATCCTTTATCTACGTCAATTTTTTTTCTATATCTCTGTCAATTTAAATTCCCATATATCTTTTTCAATCTCCTCTTCCTTATCCCATCCTATCCTAAGTCTATTAACGTATATCTTTTTCTATCTCGTTTTTAATCTAAATTCACGTCAATTTTCTCCAATCCTCTCTTCTCTATCTCACCCTATACTTCATGTATCCACGTCTATCTCTCACTATCTCTCTGTCAATCTATATTTTAATCTTTTCTGAAATCCCCTATTATCTATCTTATCCTATCCTGCATCTATCCACGTCAATATTTTTGTATCTCTCTGTAAATATAAATTCACGTTTATGTTTTTCAAACGTCTCTTCTCTTCTTTATCTCATCCTATCCTTTATCCATCCACGTCAATATTTTTCTATTTCTCGGCTGATATAAATTGTCTTCTATTTTTTTCAATATCCTCTTCCCTATCTTATTGTATCACACATCTATCAACGTCTATCTTTTTCCATCTCTTTGTTAATCGAAATCCATGTCTATCTTTTTCAATACTTTCTTTTCTATCTCATACTAGTGTTTATCTATATGCGTCAATCTTTTTTGCCATCTCTCTGTCAATCTGAATTTCCATCTGCTTTTTCAATCTCCTCTTTTCTATCTCACCATATCGTTCATCAGTCGAATTTGGCTTGCATTAATATATTTATTTGAACAATATTGATCAGTTACTAAAAATTATTACAATTAATATGACAGCTATTTTCCTACTGTAGAAAAGCTTCATAATCTTGTGTTTTCTTTTCGAAATTAGATGGAGCGTTGCAGCGGCCGACAACCCCGTATGGTCAACTATACGAGAATTTGTCTCCATCACCCTTCAACATTGGTGTTTTTCGACCACCTCCACATGCTCTTTATCCACGAATCCAAACCAATCCGGTTTCTCCACAAGTAGAGCCGAGAAATCGTCAAAATATTGAGACGGGCTATGCTTTTGATATACCACGCCATCAAGCTGTTCATCCACGAACTCATCCTAGGGTTCACCCAATAAGGCCCCAAACTATAGGAGTGATAACTCTACCACAAACTCAACCTCGCCGTTCTAAACCTAAGCCAATGATCGTACAACAGCCGAGTGGGTCTATTTCTGCAGCAATTCCTGTACCACTTAGGCACTAGATTCAGTGAAAGAACAATGAGTGCAGTTCGACTGAACAAGCATCAGCGGCGTGGCGTCGCTTATACGTGAGTGGCGTGGCCTATCCAGTGGCTTAGAGGTGGAGGGGATACAGAGATTGAAAAAAGACCACCGATGCTATCTCGCTCATTCCTATGTATCCCCTCCACCTCCAACCCGCTGGACAGGCCACGCCACTCACGTATAAGCGACTCCACGCCGCCGAACCTTGGTCGGTGGAACTGCGCTCAATGTAAATATTAAAATTACACTCGGACCCCAACAGTCAGGGCCGCCTAAACCGTTTCCAATTGGAATGCATAATATAGCGCAATATACTCGACTGAGTACTCGCGCACCGTGGCCCTTCCTAAGTGGGAGTCGCAATCGTCTCTCGCCCTGCCCCTTGAAAAACTGCGTGGGCCAGTAGTTCTAGGAATTCTGAAACCGGGGGTTACGAAATCGGGGTTCTGGTGTATTTCATTTTTCTGAATAAAAACATATTGGCTGCAAATTAATTATGTTTTATTACAACCCATATTTTATGTCTTATATCCGTTTTTTATTATTAATTGGGAGCCGTGCATAATTTACGTAGTATTTTGAGTTTGAGGAGGGGCGTGGTCAAAATCATTTATCACGTGAGATATTTTGATGCCTGTTAATCACCAACAAACGAAAGATGAAAAGTTTCGTAGAAAATTTGAATATTCAGTCCAAAAATTAATTAATTTGTGAAAAATTCAATTTTGAGTTGAACATTTATCATTTTAGTTAAAAATTAATTTCTTCGGTTGAAAATGTAACTATTTTGTTGAATACTTGTTGTTTTTTTGGTTGCAAATTTTTACTATTCTAGTTTTGGTGAAAAAATGATCTTTTTTAGTTGAAACTTCAAACATTTGTTTGGAAATTTATGTATTTTGTTAAAATTTTTCTCATTCGGTAAAAACTTGAAAATTTGTCGTTTTTGTAAATTCAACTGTTTTTTATTTGAAATAAAAATATTTTTCAGTTAAAATATTAACTATTCCATTTTTTTTTTGTAGCAAATTGATCTTTTTCGGTTGAAAATTCAATTATTTGATTGAAAATTTGTTTTTTGTAACTTAAAAATTAATTTATTTAACTGAAAATGTAAGTTTTGTTAAAAATTCAACGGTTTAGTTGTAAATTTACTTTCTTTGAAAAATTCATATTTTCGGAAGAGAATTCAACTGTTTTGTAGGGAACTTATCTTGTTGGCTGGAAAATTCAATAATTTAGTAGAAAATTCAACCATTTTGTCAAAAAATTCGTTTCTTCTCACTGAAAATTAATTTTTTTTTAAAATAAAAATTTAACTACTGTAATTTTGGTTCAAATTTGGTATTTTTTTTAAATTAGAAAATCAACTATTTGATTGAAAATTAATTTTCTTTGCTAAAAATTCAACTATTTGGTTCATAATCAATTTATTTTGTTGAGAATTCATGTTTTTTGTAGAAAATTTGAAAGTTTTGTAGAATAAAAATTTTGCTTGAAAATTAATTTTTTGTCATAAAAGTTGATCTTTTCAAGTTTGAAAGTTCAACTAGTTGGTTGTAAATGTATGCCAATGATTGAAAATTCGTCTTTTTTAGTAGAAAATTAATCGTTTTGATTGAAAATTTTTCCAGTCAACAGTGCTGAAAAATGCAACAATTTATGAAGAATTCAACTATTTGGTTGAAAATTCAACTGTTTTGTAGAAAATCCGTTTCTTTGCTGGTTCGGTTGATTAAGTCATAAGAAACAGTAATTTTGAATTAATATTAATATTTATTATTTGTTTCTAACTAAAAAGTCAAAGGAATGCTGAAAATTTCAGAAGAACCGCAACTATTCAGCATTCATGTAAGATAAGGTAGTTATAAACAAAAACAATTGTTTAAGCAAATTAGTATTATTTATAATAATATTCTCTTTGAGTAATGCTGAAAAGTTGCAGTTTTTTTTTAAATTTTCTACTCTTTGTCCACTCTTCAATTGAAGCGAGGTAAAAATAAATAAAATTGAACAAACATAATTGTTTGAACAAATTATTATTATTCCTGATAATATTCGCTCAAAATAAAACTAGATAAATGTGGTTTTTTTCTAAAATTTTCCACTTTTTATCAACTTTTCACCTAGTGAGGTAATAATTAAGGCAAGCTAACAAAAATAATTGTTTCAACAATTTATCATTGTTTATAACTATCTTCTCTTAGATAATTGCTATAAAGTTGCTGTCCACCGTTTTGTAGAAAATCCGTTTTTTTGCTGGTTCGGTTGATTAATTCATAAGAAACAGCAACTTTAAATTAATATTAATATTTATTATTTGTTCCGAACTAAAAAGTAAAAAAAATGCTGAAAATGTCTGAAAAACGGCAACTATCTAGCAATAATATAGAAGAAGATAGTTATAAACAATAATAATTTCTTTAAGAAATCATGTTTGTTTTTTTATTGCATTAATTATTGCACCGCTCTAAGTAAAAAGTTGACAAAACGTAGAAAATTGCTGATAAAACCACACCTTTCTAACATTATTCAAAGATAATATTATTTTGAAAAATAATGAATTGTTGAAACAGTTATGTTTGTTAACTTTAATTAATTATTAACTCACTATAATTGAAAAGTAGAATTACAGTGGAAAACTTCAGAAAAAACTTCAATTTTCTAGCATTTCTAAGAAAATATTATTATAAATAATAAAAAAATGGTTTGTATAATTAAGTCTTTGGAATTTGATTCATTATATTGTCTCGATCTAACTGAAAAGTTAAAAATAAGTCGAAAAATTCAGAAAAACCGCGACTTTCTAACTCTATCCTAAAAGAAAATTGATAAAACAATAATATACTGTTTAAACAATTCATGTAGACATCTAGTTATCTGTAAAATAAATCATAATTATCGCCAGAAACTCGAAAAATCCAATTTTTCACTTACGTGGTTTTTTTCGTGAACCTATAAAACAGGATTATGTGGGTGATATTTACAAATTAATTATTCATTTGTATTTTACATCTAATTGTAAAGAAATTTTTTTATTTTATTCATCTTCAGTTTCACCTTGGATTGACGATTCTGAATCAAAGGACTCCGCACCAAATGTACAGTGAATGGCTTTTTGAGAAAAATTCTAAATCTAATTTTTTTTTGTATTTTCGAACCTGCAAAGCAATAATCCGAGAGGGAGAGGTAAGAAAAATGCACAGCTTTTCAACAAAAATGGTCAAAGTTTCAATTTTTACATGTATTTTAATAGAAAAATGCTTATTTCAGTGAAAAGTTTTTTTTCCTCCTAAAGTCTTTGTTAGATTTTTCAGAAAGTTTTACATTTAGACTATCAGTTTCACCGAAACAAAAGGTTCTTATCTAACATCTAGAAATTTTAATGGTTTTTTGGGTATACAGCATGTTATGGGGGTGTTTTCATACTTTAAACATCCAATTATGGAAATCATCATTTCTTAGTAACATAGTCCCTGGAGGTTTTTTATTTAACTGCTAGGGTATGAAATCATTTTCAAATAAATAAAGAAAGCCTACATAGCACGGATATCATATATGTGCATTTACTTCAAGGGTTGTTTTATCATCCCTTGAATATTTAATCCGGAATAGCGACATTTCTTATTGACTAAAATCACAAAAAGTTTTCTGATTAATCTATGAGGATAGGAATCATATTAAAGTAAATATGGAAGGTGTAGAACGACAAGGATGTTTTTGAATTTTTTTTAAAGGGTTGTTTAATCATCCCTTACTTAGAGAAGCAGAGAACACAGAAAAAAAGGAAGATAAACTTTACATCGATTTCCGACGAAAGTTTCAATGCAACAAAAATTAACCTGGTCGAATAAACTTTACATGAAATTCAGATAATTTCGTGTTTTTAAACCATCTCGGAATAATTTGGCAGTTGTTTGTCAGTACAGAAAAGCGTCTTCTGCTATGTAGTTCACAGCAGTGCAAAGAACAGTGTGAAGTATGGATGGAATTGGTCTGGAAATGCGGACACGAGATTTTTAAAAACATTGCACTTATTACCATTCCATTTTTAAAATAATTGCACTTATCGCGGACGAATGGTTATATATTTTGTATGACTGTCAATACATAAGCACTCGACAACATTCTAAAAAGTCGCCATATTTACTATGATCTTAACCATAATTCACAAGTTATGAGATATGAATTTCCGTTTTGAAAGTTTCGAGATCCGTCGGTGTTGCAGTTCAATATAAAAGCCTTTTTACGAAGTAAAGTTTCAAAGCTAAAAGATGATTTCTGAACAACTACAACTCCTATCGACCTTATTTCATGCTTTAAATTATTATTATTTAAGATTTCATTTTTTGAATAATTTCTTGAGCTCAGAATTTTTGTTACGTATGAGGCCACCCTGAGTCGTAAAATTTTATTTTAAAAAGTTATTAAATAAATATTTATCAAGAATATTGAATGTGAATTGAAAATCCTAATTTTGTACAGTAGATAACATTTTATATTACGATAATATTGATGGAAAAGAATCTTTGATTCTATCAGGTATTTCAGGTTAGGTGGGTGAAATCAAAGATGTCTGCAAGCTGAGGGACAAAACTTTATTTTTTTCAAATCTCAGAAAAAAATGGTTTTTCACCATGAGTGTATTTGGATATTATTTTTTATTTTCTGGAAACTATTCAATTAATTTATAAAATCCATAAAAAATGTGTAATGATTTTATTATTTAATTAAAATAGCTTTCTCGAAATGAAAAATTTATGCAAATACACTTATCTTGAGAAATCGGGAAGACTGAAAAATTCTCGAGACTGTAAAATTCCTGAATTAAAAAATCTCCAAATAATTATATTACCGAATTTGAAAATTCCCGAATAATAAAATTCCTGACATAAAATTGCCGAATTCTTGAATATCCAAATAACTAGAAAATTCCCCAATTATAAAATTATTATAAAATTCTTATAAAATTCCCGAATTTAGACAAATGAAAAAATTTTTCCATGAATATTATTTATTTATTAAAAATACAATGATCAAATATTGTTATCAAAAAAATTGTAATGTTTAAAGTTCTTGAAATTACTGCGTGAAACTTAAACAACAATTATTGAGAAAATATATTTTTGGATGAAAATTTTTGGACGACTGAAAAATTCTACAAGATAAAATTCATGACTCTTTGAAATTCCCGATTTGGGAATTTTCCGAATAATACAATTTTTCAAAATGTAATAAACTTCCCTAACTGGAAAATTCCCGAAAAAAAATTTACGAATAGCTTATGATATTATCAAAATAGGAAATTCCTGACAGTTTATAATATTACCGAATTTGACAAATTCCCGATAGAAAATTGCCGAATTATAAGATATCCGAACTGGAAAATTCCTGAATTATAAAACTCCCGAAACAATGGAAAAATGGGTTTCAATCAATATTATTTATTAAAAATACAATCATCAAATATTTGTATAAAAAATATTTTTTTTCTGATCAAAGTTTCTAAAATTATCGTTTGAATTCAAAATAAAAATTATTGAAAAAATATATTTTTGGATGAAAATTTTTGGACGATTGGAAAATCCTAAAAAATAAAATTTCCGAATAATATAATTCCCAAACAATGAAATTCCCGAATAAAAAGTTCCCAAACAGTTTATGATATTAGAGAAATTGAAAATTGCCAAATTATAAAATATACGAACTGGAAAATGCTTGCATTATAAAACTCCCGAAACAATAAAAAAATTGTTTTCCAATAAATATTATTTATTTCTTAAAAATACAATAATCAAATGTTTTTATAAGAAAAAAATATTTTTCTTCTTCAAAGTTTCTAAAATTATTGTATGAATTTAAAATAACAATATTTGAAGACAATTTTCATCCAGAAATATTTTTTTTTTCAATTATTGTTATTTCAAAGTTAAACCATGATTTTAGAAACTTTAAACATTAAAAATATTTTTTTTTCTTGATAAAAATATTTCATTATTATATTTGTTTAAATTCTAATTCTCGAACCTGTGATAACTTTAGTACATCGTCAACTCTACTTTTTGTTTAGAATTTCGTTGAATATGAATTATGTACTTTCATCCAATATATGGTATGCATAATTATTCTTTCGAATTTTTTCATCTCAAAAAAACTTCTGCTAACTTGAATAAAGAGAGTATAATTACCATATAAGTGTTATTTAATTGCACTTATTTGTTCATTTTATTTTGTGAACAAAATTTGTATTTATAATTTATTTTTAAATACCTGTCTTATTGCTGTATGAATTCTCGTAATTTAAAAGAATTTACGAACCGATTTGAATATTTTAATTTGGTTAGACTTTTCAATTAGGCATGAAGATCCTGCATTTCAATTTGGTTATAGATTTCAGAACATAGTGACATTTAATTCATAAAACCATTTTTGAGACTGAAATCGAGATTGAAACTTTAAATAAACTTTTACATTAGGATTGATTTTTAATTAATTATTATTTAAACTTACACAGTGTCTTTTCTCGATATTCAGGACGACTAGTCCAATATTTTTCTTAAGCTTGGCTAGTCATCCCGAACTTTCGGGACGACCGCAGTCCATCATCTTTTCTAACTCTCCCAATTTTTCGGGGTGACTAGATGCAGCCTTAAACTTAAATTTATGCTGAAATAAATTAAGGATGCAACTTATTTATCATATTAGAAATCTTATTATTGTTTTCAGTTTGTTTCCGAAATCTATATCCAAACTAACCCCGAATCAATCTGAACAAATCCGAAAAAAGTTTTACATTTCGTTCGATCGAAATCGGTCAAAAATTGATCTAGTTCAATTCGAACCAAATTTTCAATCCAAATGAATCGGAATCAATCCGAGTTCGGATTGAATTGGATTCATTCAGATTGAAAATCGGTTTGTCAATCCGAGTTCGGATTCATTCTGATTGAAAATTTGGTTCGGACTGATTCGGATTGGAAGTTCGTATTGAGTCGGATTAATTTTTAACCAATTTGGATCGAACGAAATGGAGAACTTTTTTTGGATTGGATCTAATACAGATTTCGGATTGTTTCGTTTATGAATTCCTACCCAAAACTGAATGAATGTTCCAACTTCAAATATAATTCGATTCCTAATTTTTGGTTTTGTTTCTAACCTACAATACCGACTGTGGCAGGAAGCATATATAAAGTATAATTATTTTTAAAATAACAATTAGGTAAGTAAAAAGTTGTTCTAAATCTAGTGTCCTGATTTATAGCTTTTCAAGTTTTCACGTATACTTTGCCGTTCTTCCATTGCTGCGAAGCACTGCGAAGGACGTAGCAGACGACAGCTTTTATTCCATCGTAAGATAAACTTTCGCCAAATATCATGTAATCTTTAACAGGTGAACATTTTACATGCAACAAAATTTATCTTCAGTTTTTTCTGTGAAAGTAACTTTTCGTAAGGAATAAATCACCGAAGATAAGTCCTACAATATCACTTTAAAACATACTTACGGAAAGTGTCCTTTAGGAGGACTTGTATTACAATTTATTTTCACGGTGGTTAAATCATCCCTTAATTATTGAAACAAATAAATCGATATTTTATACGGGATAAACACCAGAGATTTTTTATTAACATGTTATTGATCAACAATCAATCAATGTATTAATAAAAAAATATCTGGTGCCTTATCCCGTATAAAATATCGATTTCCTTGTTCAATAGATAAGGGATGATTAGATGACCCTGGCAATAAATACTAATGCAAATCCTGTTGAAAGATGCTTCCTATGTATGTTTTAAAGTGATTTTGTTGAGTAATAGTATGTTAATAAAAACATCTGTGGTGCGTTATCCCGTATAAAATATCGATTTCTTCGTTTCGGAAATTAAGGGATGATTAAACTATCCTGGAAATAAATTATAATGCAAGTCCTTCCGAAGGACACTTCCTACATTTATGTTTTAAAGCGATATTGTAGTCCTGATCCTGGGTGATTTATTCCTTACGAGAAGTTAATTTCTCTGCTTCTCTAAGTAAGGGATGATTTAACAATCCTTTAAAAAAATTCGAAGACATCCTTGTCGTCTACACCTTCCCTATTTACTTTTAATATGATTCCTATCCTCATAGATTAATCAGAAAAATTGTTGTGATTTTAGTCAATAAGAAATGTCGATATTCCGGAATAAATGTTCAAGGGATGATAAAACAACCCTTAAAGTAAATACACGTATATAATATTTATGCTATGCACGCTTCCTTCACTTATTTGAAAGTGATTTCATACCCTAGCAGTTGAATAAAAAATCTCCAGGGACTATAGTTACTAAGAAATGATGATTTCCATACTTGGATGTTTAAAGTATGCAAACACCCCCATAACATGCTGTATAATTTGTCGAGCTGGAAAAGGGAAGGGAAAAGTTCGGTCGCACCTTATTCCTTTCCCAGCTTCATGATTTCTTTACGAAAATTGTCAGAATTACTCTATATAAAAATTCATGATCAAAAAGTCTTTTCTATTCATGAGTCAACTTTGAATTATGTGTTAATGAAAAAAGTTTTACTGTAAAAAACCGATTTTCGAAATATATAAATAATAATAAAATAATAATCGAGCGCTTAGCGCTCGTGTTTGTTTTCTAGTATGTTTATAAAGAAAGGAACGTATTCAGATGCGAGGAAATGTTTTAATAAATTCTGTAAAGTAGATTGAAATCCAAGTGTCACGTTATCACCATGTGTGTGATACAAGCTGCACGATAGTGATATCCAATCTATTAATTCAGCTGTAAAAACAGTATAAAGTAAATAGGTGTGTGTGCTGCTTTTAAATCTCTCTACATAAATCTTTTAGAATTGAAGGAAAAGAGAATAATGAGTATACTTTTATATTACGGGTAATTGTGTATTCAATCTTGTTAAAGGCATGTGATATTTACCAAACTGGGACCTTTTGCGCGCTACGCACGCACTAATTACCCTTTCTTTAGACAAAAAACCCGGTTTATTTTCCATAATTTTGTTATGGATTTTACAGAAAATGTGATATTATTTGAGAATGTTGTCGCCCTTACCCTCCGCCACCGAAGGGTAAAGGTGACCGCAACGTTTTATGAAAATCAAAACATGAAGAAGGGAAATTATGATGGTCCGCTTTCGTGGTAGTAAGAAGAATAAGGTATTTTGAATAAAAATAATGATAGCTGTTATATAACCTCTCATTATTTGATATTCCACTAGAAACGAAATGCAAGCAATGTTTCTACCGTATCAATACATCAAAAACCTGTTTTAGGTTTAAATTGAGTTTACATAGTTTTACCTCAATTTTTTGTAAGAAATCTTTCTTTTTATTAAGAAATTGTTCTGCATAAATGAATATATTGAATTTTAGCGATTTTTATAAATGTTTGTAAATATTTTGGATCGTTCTCTTTTTCAAATTGGAAAATTAAGTAATCTAAATAGATTGGTATCAGAATCACTCATAAATTTTAAATCTGAGCACTATGATTTATTTTTTTATATATTATAGATTAAAATGTACTTTTTCAGGGTTTTGACATTTTTTACAATATTTACACCTGATATATGTTTGTAACACGTTTTCTGTCATTCTGGTACTTATTCAAATAATAAAATTGCCAATGAAATGTACATATTTTGAAAAATCTTCAAATAGTCCAGATACTAATCAAAAATAAGGTTTTGGCAGTATCCTTAATTTTTTGGTACATTTACAAGTTTTCAGGTTTTTCATGATTTTTAAATTAAAAATTTCAAATAGTGGAAAATGTTTATATTTATACATGATATATTCAATTTTTTTTTAAATGTCATCCCGGTACTTATGAAAATAAGGTTGCCAATGGGATGTACATACTGTTCCAATTTAGAAATCACCTATAACCAAAGGTATTCTGAGGAAGATGCAATATATATAAAATATGTGCATAATTTTTCTTATGTGCCAATGAGTACTTTTGTAATAATCTTAAGGTGAATTTTCTATTTAACAATTTTTTTACTCATGTCTTTTATTTTCAGATCATTTTTGATATCTTGTTTTTGTGTTTCTTTCTGAATGATTGATAATGATTTTTGGAACGATTACTCATATTTCGTGTCTTTTCTTAGATTCTGTAAGAATTTTTTTTGACATGTGCGTTTTATGATGTTTTGGGTTAGTTCGAGAGGTTTCGAGTTAAAAAAACAGGTTAGTTTTCCTCGCTACTTTGAATACTTCACCACGTTAATTTTTGTTAGTGATAGCTTTCATTAAAAATAATTGTCCTTTTTTAGATATAAATTAAAATAAAATTCCCACAATTTTTCCTCACTGTATTCTATTAACAGCATTTCAATTAGTGTCGGGATGTAATATGTGAATAATATTTAGATCACAGTACATACATCATACACAGGAAGTCAACTGATTACCATTTTTCTACTTTTTTTAATTTGGAATATTTCTTCGAATTTTTAATACTTTTTTAATCTAATTATTCATAATAATTTTTATATCTTTTTGATTTTTTCACTAATGAATTCAAAATTAAATAAAGTAATGTTTTTAAAAAGGGATATGTGTTATGTGTATATATGTATGTGAGTGTACACGTATAGATATTATTTTTATTTGCAGGTATTATGTTTTGATTGTTCTAATTGTCATAATAATATACTTATCATATCTTGTAGTTTCCTACAAATAATACCTACAAATCCTACAAATGACATACTAAAAATTTAAATATGGTAAGGAATTCCGTATTTGTATACAATACGAAAATTCAATTATTTTGGTAAAAACTGCATATTTTTGTATTGTAAATTCAATTTGTTTTTTAAATTTCATGTTATGACTTGATAATTCAACAACTTGGTTAAAACTTTCTTTCCTTCTTGACTGAAAAATCTTTCTTTGTTGGAAAATCAAATCTTTTGTATAATAATCGTATTCTTTGGTTCAATTTAACAGTTTCTCATTGAAAATTAAAATATTTTTTGGTGGAAAAGTAAACTACCAAACTTTTTGTTAAGATTTTATTTTTTTTCCATCAAAGTTTCATCATTTTGGTTGAAAATTCGAATAATTTGTTGAAAGTTCCCTCTTTCTTGGTTGAAAATGAATTATTTTTACTTAAAATGTAATTACCCAATCGGCATTGATTCCATGAAATTCTCTTTGGTATGTTTTGATTAAAAAGTTGTATTTAAGTAGAATATTATTTATAAAGATAACAATTGTATATTTCCTAAATAATGATAAAAAATTAAAACATACCAATGAGCCCTACAGAATTTGGATTAAATAAGAATTGCAACTTTTTTACCTAAAAAGAAAGTAAAATCATAGAACACTGAATAACTATCCTCAGATAAACAATTTGAACCTGGAATTTTTTTCACATGTTCGCCATTAGTTCTCTTCCAAAATTAGTTTCGATTACGTATGAGAATATGTTGCTGAATTCCATGAATCATTTCTAACAATGTTCATTTTTGAGCTTGAGATAACTAAAATACGTTGAACATTTTTTTTAAATCGAGGAAATATCTTTTAAATGCCGAGCATGCAAAAAAAATTGGTTTTTATTTCCATTGTTCGAAATTATATTATCTTTTAACCTCTTTTGAAAATTTCATGAGAGATTTATGAAATTGAGGAAAATAACCGCGTTGTTACATATAAGAAAATTTGAAAGAGAATCTAATTTTTTTAATATTTCAATATGTAACTGTTAATTTAAAACGATTTTTTTCCAATTTCGTGATTTTTCTTTCTCTTCAGATATCAGTTGTAATTTTGATTAAATTTTTAGCATTCATTACTTATTTTGTCCTTAAAAAGATTTCTTACAATTCTGCTTGTGGGAGTTTCATCAAAAATATGCTAGCGAATTATTATAAAAAAAGTTTATTAACAATTGCTTTCGTAAAATTGTAACCTGTGTAAGACTAATATATTTTAATAAAACTTGCAGTATAATAGAATATTGTAGATAATATTTTCAGTAACAAATGCATTTAAATTTTTATTGAAAGCGAAAGAAAAAATCCAGTCAACACCAGATACCTAATTTTAATAAAACAATCACATATTGAACTAAATTTTCAAGCCACTCATAGATTCTCTTTGAAATTTTCATATATTTATCAAAGCAATGTGGCTATTTTCCTCAATTTTATAAAGCAATCTTAATATTAATTTCATAAAGCATATCCTTAGATAAATATTTCAATTAAATTTCAATTTGTATTTACTCTGGAAAAATATTTGTTCTGAATCTATAAAAAAAACATTTTTCTGGGACTTTACAAAACTTTTTAGTCATTACCTTAAAATATTTTCAAATATTAGAAATTTAGAATTAAAATTGCTTCAGGCCATGAACGTACGGAAGTGGATTCGGCAAGATGGATTCTTCACAACACAGGCAATCAGACTCAGTAAGGATGGATGAATTTGTTATGATAAACATATTAAATATTTATATCTGTCGTCACGTTCTAAGCTCCATGATAAATTATTTCAGAATTCAAATTGTTTTATTATTTTCAAATACTTGTATTAATATATTGTTTCATTATTTAATAGCAGACATATTTTTATTTGAGTATATTTATGTATTATTTTAAACTTTTTTCAAACATTTCCTGGATCGAAATAATGAAATAATAGGAACACATTTTTTTACAAGCACATACTTCATTAAAAATGATTTTTAAACTATTTTCAGGAAGCGAAATTTCCGAAGAAAATAAAAAATTTCACTAAAAGCGATTTTTTGATAATTTATATATTTGTTGAAGAAAATCCTGTTATTTCAGTATTTTAATTATGAAATGAATAAACCTAATATTAAGCAATTTGAATTTGCCGCCAAAAGATTCCATGCAAAACTGCGGTAATGAGTGATCAACTAATTTTACAGTCGCTCAACGATCAGCGTAGTTTAGTTCTCAAATATTTGCATTGTTCTTCACCCCTGTGGATGGTCAAATAAAAGGGAGAGTGAGAAGGGAAAATGTGGTGATGAGGCCGGTTCGGGAGTTGGAAAAGAAGTTCTTTGCAGATGATGCTGGAAGGAGGCTAAATTGTTTGACTCGCTAGTGATGAGTGTGCTTTTTTATGGAGTGGAGGTTAGGAGGGAGACGAGGAGAATGAGTTTGGGGAATCTAGCAGAGTCGGGTGTGTAATCATAAGGAGAAATTTTTGGAAGAGAGGGGAAGTAAGCTCGTCAGGGAGTGCTAGTGGGAGAAGGAGAACTGGGGAGGTGATGGGAAGATGGTGGTTGGAAAAGAAAAGTATTCTAGAAGGAATGTTGCTGTAGAAGGATGAAGTGAGAAGGATGGATGAGGAGGTGATAAAGGGTCATGAGGTGGTAAAGAAGAACAGCATGAAGAGAGAGAAGGCCAGAGGGGAGGGGAGAATAAGAAGGTCAAGGTTTAGTGGGAACTATAGGTGGGTTATGCCAAGGGAGAGAGCGCACTATTTGTGTGAGAAAGGAGAGAAAGGAAGCCAGAAGCTAACAGCAAATATGAGGTTTAATTGTGTGGAGGGTTTTTATAATTTCTGGCTTCCTAGGGAGAAGAGAATGTTTCAATTGTGTGGGAAGTGGTACGTGAGGGCGAAACACTGGTTGGAGGATCGCGAGTGGGTGGAAAGGAATGGGATGAGCATGGATGTATTATTGAATAAAAGAAGGTACAAAAGGGTGGTTGGACGGGTAAAGGGTGTGTTGGGTAAGATTGTGAAGAAGGGAAGGAAGGAGCAAAAGGAATGGAGAAGGAAAGTTTGTGAATATGACAGGAAGTAGATATAAGTGAACTGTAAATATTGTTCAAATAATTCGACTTAGTGTAGAATATCGTATGTGCCCGATAAATATTTTACTCTCGTCCTACTTACTCAAGATTATAAAAATTCATTCCAGAATTCATTACATGCTTCCCTAGCTAAGTTGAAAATATTGGAAATCTCATTCACACTAACACACCCATTCTAAACTTTTCACAGATACCGCTGAGGTAATAAAACCTACAATTTTAGTGCAGGCTTTTACGGTCACCTGAACTTGAAAGCTTTTCAACTCGTAATTTTCCTTAAATCGTACACCATTTGTTACTGGAGAAGTACTGAAATTTATAATACAACTCCGAAACAAATTATTATTAATATTATTATTATTGTACGACATTTGTAGTCTAAATTTTACATACGTTTTGCAGTTGTTATGAATAAACAAAGCAGAATTTTTTTTTGAAATTTCATTTTCTTCTCAGTAAAGATGTATTAAATATTATATATTATATGTCTCGATGGCAAAATTTTCAAGTGTTCTCAGAATCCCGAAGACCCATTTTTTTGGACTAGCAGTTCTAGAATATTAATTACACTAATATTAATATTTTTGTGATAAAAAATGTCTTTGCGAGTTACTATGGTAGTGATCGAAAATCGAAGTTAGAGGAGGATACTTCCGTTTTAAGATAAATTATTTTTCTCTGAATAATTTCTGAAACATTCGATCAAAAACATGAAAGTATAAAATCCATCTTTTAAATTCTTGCATCATATTTTATAGAATTTATATTAGTTCTCAAAGCTTTAGATACACCAATATAGTGTATATTATATAATTTTGTAATAAAGAACAGCTTTCCCTAGAACGTATAAAGGATAATGAATATTATATTAGACATTTATTTTTCTAATTTGAAAAATGAGGATTCTACGGACTCTGGTCTTATCCTTGGTGGTTATTCTCGATTCTATTGGTGAATAAAATAATAAAATTAGGGATAAAATAATTTTTTTTTTAAATGTACTCAAAATTATGGATATTACACTGCTCTTATACTTGGCCATTATTGTTAATTCTATTTGTGAATATAATAATATAATATATCTATAACTGTAATTAATATTTTTTAAAGCTTTACGAAAATCAGAATCATTCCCATCATCTCCAAAGTAATAATCAGCGACACTAAGAAAGCAACTCTAGCATATTTCACGAACCTCATCTCATCTGCCTTCAACTAAAAACGCTGAAAAAATTTAAACTTAAAATTAATTATACCAGTAGCTTGATTCATAATAATCTAGTATAGGTATCTTCATCCCCACAGTATTAAGATTTTTTTTCAAAAGTTCTCTAAAGTTGGAACTTTCAACAGAATTTTCAAAGAAAAATATACTTTTATTGAACTCTGCGAAATCTTTAATTGTGGATACAATTTACTCATGATTTCTCGCTTTTTAAAGAGGATTGACGGACAAATATTTTCTTTTATTGGATGTTATGAAATTTTTGAAGACAGTCTCTATTTGATCAATTTTCCGAGTGAATTTTCGAAGAAAAGTTGACTGGAGTGTGTGGTACTGCGGTTGTAGGAAGAATGTCTGGTAATGCAAAAAGCAAGAAGCGCACGACAGAACGTTGAACCTCACAGGCCTTAGCGATAAACAGAGAAACAGGTTTGAAAATGATAACAGACCCAAAATAAGGAAAGTTGAACTACTAATCAAGAAAAGCAAATATAAAATCAGAACAGAAGAAGAGAAGGAAATAAGAAACGACCTTTAAGGAAGCAAGAAATTATTATATAAATGGGCGAAGGAAAGTAAGAGTACAAAGTTTATCAGCATGAGAAATAGCAAGGGCGAAATGCTCCATGATACAGATGAGATACTAGACGCTTATAGTAATTTTTTAAGGTAAAAATATCTATAAACAAGCAAGTTATGGTTAATCTGCCCAGAGGCAGACCGCGGAAAGAATGGTTAGAATGTGTCAATCTGAAAAAAATTTATACCTCCTTTCTCACATTACTCCCTCCTTCACCAAGTGAGGCACACCTACCCCGAAAGGGAAATAGCTTAATGGTATAATAATAAGAATGGAAAGGATAACTGATAGAAGATTCTCTTAGAGACGAAATATCGACGAAATCGTTTTCTTCAATTTTAGAAATCGTCTTAAATGTTGGCAAATTTTTTACTTGACTCTATACCTACAACATTCTTAATTTAAACCATTTAAAAAATCCCTAACTAAAGTGAATAGTATAGACATCGTTGGTTTATTTTACCTTCTCATCATTATTTAAACTTTTGGTCAGTTTTTCACTGTAAATACAGTTTTATGCTCAAGTTGAAAATTTACTTATTCGGAAACTAAAATGTTATCATGTATTTCAACAAATACGTACTGATCATTGCATTGCGCAATATGTACTTTTAGTACATATAAATTTTACATAATGTCATAAACCTGAAGTATGTACATATGCTTCTTCAGTGACGGAGGAAGAGACTGATGAAGTACACATCGATCAGAATGACGATTGCGATATTTATCAGTGTAACAAAACATTTTGAAGAATATTTATCAGCTGTACATTTATCGATATACTTCATAAGTTTTCTTTATAACAAGAAAATGAAAACCGTGCTTGGCGTTCTGAGCTTGATCCTAGTAGCTTTCCCTGAACCTATTGGTAAATATAATACTATCTATGATTTAAAGTGCAGAATCAAGTCACAGAATCGTTTTGGAACAAAATATGTTGAATTCAAGGTATTTGAAACAATGCATACTTTACCGATTAGATATATTAATCTTTTTCGTATCTCTTCTTGTTATTACAAAAAAATGCAAAAATTGTCTTCTCCATTAAAAGAAATCCAATTTTCTTTTCTCTGAGACTGATAGAAGATAATTCTGATAATTTCTGATAGAAGATAATTTTTTTAAGTCAATCGTTGAAATATGCGAACTCTAGAATCCCTTGAAAAATAGCGTGTTTGGACCGAAAACAGTTCTGTTACTTGAGCATACATATTGTGCACGTTCAATTTATAGAAAAATCAGAGGCTGTTTCTTGCATAGCCTGTTCGATTAAAAATGATTTTGGTCTCTATTTAAATTCTTTCAAATCAAAATATCTCTTTGTGGACTCACTTTTACTTATTTTTACTAATCAATCAATTAATTTTTGCTTGTAAAATGAAAAATGTGATTTGTTTAGTAATTTTAATAATTGATAAAATACTTGATATCCCATTTGTGTTTTTTTTTTCTACAGAATTAACTAAGCCACATAAAGACGATGCAGTTCATCCTTTTCCCATTGAACTTCGTGTTCCATGTTTCCGAAGTTTTTCTTTACCTCCAGGTGTATTAGAGGGCTTTAGGTATATAGGAACATATAAAGAAATGAATCAAGAGTACATCATTGGAGTAATGTTAAATGGACTTTTGCGTCCAATCTTGGCTCCTAGAACGGATTCTGATAATACTTTAGAAAGAATTAAAATGCGCATAGATGGCAAAATTGCCAACGTGACTATACCAATTTTGGAAGATGATCCTCTGAATAATCTATTCTACAAAGCGTGCAAGTCGCAAAACATTCGCGCTGCTCTAATACGATGTCAATAATTCAAATGAAGAATAAAAATTGAAGAAAAAAAACAATATTTGTAACAAATCTACATTTTGCTTGCAGAATATCCTTATGAAAGGAGAGACTAGCTCTGGCCTATCCTGTTTAATTTTTGTTGTGAATTAGAATAACAAATCTCAATACATATCATGTACCTACATTTGGGTTTGTTTTTATAATTGTAATTAATGTGTTTCAAATATTATGTACTTAACAACAATATTTAGAATAATGAAGAATACTGCAAAGACAAATTTGCAAAAAAGGTTTCTTTACATTTTAAAATCCACGTGAAACCTTTTAATACTGACGAAAGAAGGTTCGATACACATTATTCGTTCATTTTAATTTCTTGTTGTAACTGCTGATTTTTACAGTAATTGATTTGAATGCAGTTGAATACTGAAATTTGAACACACAATTGCCAAACAATATATCAACATTGTCATTTTCACTATTAATAATTGAAGAATTTTCATCAATTACAAATCTTAGAATCAAAAGAATTTTTCATTTTAAATCTTTGAAATTAAACTTGATGTTTGAGAAAAGGTTTAGAATTACATGATTCTAAATTATGAATATTACAAATTGATGAATCTTGAATTGCAAATATCAAAAATGGAAGAATTTTAAATTGGGAATCGTTAGAATTGAGCGACTTTCAATTGTAACTTTCCGAAATTGTGGAACTTTAAATGGTTTGTCTTTAGAATCGAAGAGGTTTTAATTTTGAAAATTTACAATTAAAATCATGCAAGTTTGAATTTGAAATTTCAAAAATCTGTAATCATGATGATTACTATTTTAAATTTTTATTATGTGAAAGATTTATAATGAAAAACTCTTCACTGTTTATTGTCTGAATGTTCCAAACTTGAGAATTTTGACTTAAAAATCTTTAAAATTGAAGAGTTTTCAATTGTAAATCTTTAAAATGGATCTACTAAAAAAATGAAATTGAAACATTCAAAACTGAATCCTTCTGAATGATACACACGAGGAATTAACCCATTTCAAAAAGATGTTCGAAACTGTATGAGTTTAAAGTATAAATATTTAAAATTGAACAAACTGGAAAATTTTCTATGTTTCTAAAATATAATAATAATAATAATAATATTTCTAAATTTCCTATGAACAAATTCATTTCAAATCGATTTGGGACAAAATATGTTGAATTCAAGAGATTCTGGAAAAATAAATATTTCACTGATTAGCCAAAGAAAAGTTGCTGACTAAGTTATGAGTATTATAACTTATATTGCCGCCTTGATTCATATTTTAGCGAAAACTTTGAAAGAAGAACGCAAGATAGAGAAAAGTGCTAAGAGATTTTTTTTGAAACTTTTTAAATGAAACAACTTTGCTCTTTCAACTTCTTTCGTATCTCTCCTCGTTATTGCTGAAAAATGCATAAAATTTCATTTTTCATGAAAAGAAATCCAATTTTTTCTTCTCCAAGACGCGGACACAAGATAAGCTCATATGGCATATGCACCATATTATTATGAACATTGAAAAAAGTTAATGAAAAATAAAACGATGACCTTTTTGAGGAAATTGACTTCAATTATTTTCATAACAACTTCCGGAATTTTGTTACTTTTTATTTTAGGCCTAGACACTGCAACACTTTAAAAAAAAATTCAACAATTTTTTCATTTTTTCCCCATTCATCTTCATATTTGCGATTTCGAAGATTTTTTTTACCTCGGTTTTTGATAGATATAGGCGGATAGATCTATACATGCTTTTGATATGTTGGAATAGCCATGGTGGAAAAATTTGAGAAAAAGTGCAGGAAACTAAATCTATTTTTACAGAAATCTACAAGTAGTGCAATAAATTACAACCAGAATTACAGGAAACTATAACTTTTTTTCTCTTATTGAGACGAATTTTGTACTTTTTTTTCTTTTTTTTATACATTGTTGTATTTTATTGTGGTTTTAATTTTCTACAAGAATTTACACACTTTATTATTATTTTAATTATTAATATTTTCATTAATTATTATTATTATTATTATCTTACAGCAATAATTATACATAATTGCCTTCACAAGAGAAAGCTTTCATGTTTAAACTTCAAAGGAATGGCAGAATATTAAAAGACAATAATAAATAATCGTTGATAAACAAAAATAAATTAGACGTTTGAAGCTTTTTCCAAATATATAGCAATCGATTGGACACCATATATGTCATTTCAAATTATGTATTTGCAATATTCTCAATATTTGTCACCATAGGTCGAAAAATAACAACTTTTTGACTGCAAATGAAAATTGATCAATTAATAAAGAATTGATCACGGTCTTTTTTGAATTAAAATTTATTAATTAAAAGCCGTTAAATTTATAATCTTGGAACTCGAATTTTTCATATCGTTTTTTGAAAATTGTGTAAAAGTGAAAAGATTACCTTGACATCGTTTATATTCTCTTTTGGACATTCTGGAAATCTTTATTAAATATTATTTATGAATTAATTGAAAAAAAAATTATTGTTAGTTTTTCTAGGAATTTTGATACAATTTTTTTTTATGCGTTTAAAACATTTCGAAGTGCTTGAAAAGCTTTTAAATTTTGTGTTCGAAATCTTCAAACATCAGCATGGTGTTTTAAATGATGTGAAATATTTTCAGGTTTGAAATTATTTTGTAATCTTCTAAAAACTTCTGAATATGTTTCAAACTAACCCAATTATTTTCGAAATCATTAACGGTTCAATCGTCATTCATTATATTTTTTTTAATATTCTCTTAGAATTTATTTTTCAAAATTAAAAATCATTTTAAATGTTCCCAGCTAACTTGAGAATTTTTTTTTATTTTCTTGAAACCTTTAAAGATTCCAGAAAAGCTTCAAAATTTTATTTTGGAATCTTGAAAAATCTAAATTTAGTTTTTTCAGTCTTCAAAATTTTTTCCAGTTTTAAATTGAGTTTGGATCTTCTCAAAAATTGTAAATATCTCTCAAATTCACTCAAATTTTGCCAAATTCAATTCAATAATTTAATAATTACACTCACTTTTCAATAATTACACTTTCATATTAAAAAATTGGTAAATAGTACAATTAGAATTGTACCGTTCAAAGCTTAAATTTAACATTCTGAAATATTAATGATTCAGAGCTTTCTATTTCAAATGATATTATTTTAAAGTTTTTTATTTATTAATATTTGACTTATAATTGATCATTCTAAATTAAAAGTAAAATATTTCTGAAGATTGAAAAAAATTTCTTTCTCAATTGAAAAAGTTAAAATCAAATGTTTAAAGAAGAAATATTTTAAATTGAAACAATGTTATATGCTGATTGATTTGAAATTATTTCGAAATTATGAATAGTTTTTAAAGTTTCGATCGAACGTTTACATTTGTTTAATTACTGAGGCTTTCAAATAGAAAAATTTCTATTTTTGACGTTCAAATCTGTAACTTGCTTAATTTTGAACAGATTCAGAATCGTCATGTGAAATCAATTATTGTTCAATTTTTAATAATCCAACCACAGTTCAATCCAACAATAAAAATTATAACAGCAAAAATTCTTGGTAAAAAGGAAATAATTTTTGTGAACTGTAGTTTCTTGAAGAAACTTATTTAGTACATATCTTACAAAAACTGAAGGTAAAGTACAAGTCGGAACGTTGATGCGGATTCTAAAAGTATTGTTTATGAAAATTTATATTTTTGATTTAAATTTTTACATTTCTATAATAAAGTACCAGTATTTATAACATAATTTTAAGTACAGTTTCCCAATGGAAAATATTTGACTACTCATCCCGAATTTCAAGATGATGGGACACTTCCTAACTTCTTACAACAATTTTCAAACTTATGCAAATATACATTTGTATGTTGTATGCAAAATCATCCTTTCAAAATCTTGCGTTAAACTCATCTTCGTGTCCAGTAAATTGTTCAAAAAATTTGTTAATTAAAAAAATCAACAGTCAATTATACTCTTTAAATCTGGACGAAAGACATGAATAAATATTACGTGATCGCTGAATAATCATAAAAAAATATTACCCGTGCTGTGGAATGGAAATTTCTGCAAAGATAACAATACGGTATTCGTCATGTGCGTTAATTTGCCATCATAATCATTCTTCGACCAAATAAAGATTTTACGCATTTCAATTAATTTTTTTGCATGGAAATGTGTTTAAGGTGTCTTGTTTGAAGAGAAATACTGAGAACCCTGAGAAAAATACTTATCATAGGGTTGCTATACAAAAACATGTAAATTGAGCCCTTTTCACTCAGAATGACCATTATAGCACGCCTAGCGCAAACATTATTAGGTCTAACGACTTTATTTTTAGCATGGAGATGTGCTTCAAGTTCTCAAAACCAACATGGGAAATGAAAAATTTTCAAAAAAAAGGAAAACCTTAACCGTAGCCGTCCCTCCGAAACCCTTAAGTGAGGGCGCTCACCGCCCGCTTCTTTAAATACTTTTTCAAATCTTTAAATGGGCCGTTATAGCTGATAATATCTAAATTTGCAACGGAAAACAACATTTTATAAAATGTATAAAGGATTAAATAAGTAGTGACATCAGTTTTAATCAAATTCGTAACGCATTTTTTCTTTAACTGACTCTTTATCAAATGTAAATATCTTACCAGAACAACCGTGAGGCCTTTAGTCTAAGAGATAACTACTACAGTATATCACTTTTGAATATATAAGCTAATGAAATAGTAGAATATTCATAAGTTGCTAATGAAATTCTTCATTAATACATTAAACATTTGTACCTCTAATTAGAAACAATGAGGATTGTGTGGACCCTGGTTACATTCCTGCTGGTTATCCTCGATTCTATTGGTAAATATAATAATAAAATGAATATATTTGAGAAAATTTACCTGAAATTATAGACAGTACTTTGGTCATATCCCTAAACAACAACAATCCCTAATAACAGCATCAAGACACCAACCCTAGCACATTAGACGAACCCCTTTTGAATTCTCTTCAAGTAAAAACACTAAAGAAATTTATAATACTTTGCTGATTTTGAAAATAGGGTCATCCAAAAAAATTTTGTTTGCCTTACAGTTGAGTTTTTTATAAAGTCTGACTCCCAAAGAATTGAAATGTGAAATTGAAACTTAATTTCTATTATTTAGTAATTTATAATAATTTATTAAAAAGTGATAAAATATCCACCGTCAATGTCAATTTATAAAAGAAAACATGTGGCGCCCTCACAGCTCGAAACACGTGTGTGACGTCACGCGCCGTCAAAACCGAAGAAAATACATGGTCAGTTTGATAAAAACAATCGAAATAATTAATTATCAACGTTTTTTGGCAAAAAGAGTTTATTTTTATGAAGTATCAATATGCCTAGATACGTTAAAGCCAGTTTGGATAATTTGCCAAAAGTGAGTACACTTATTATTATACCATTAAGCCATTTCCCTTTCGGGGTAGGCGTGACTTGCTCGGTTGGAAAGTAGTGGGATAGGTATATAGGTGTAAAGTAGGTCGTTATATGGTATAAGGTAGATAGGTATATAGGTATATTTGTTATGGTATAGATATTTTAGATTGATCTGGAGTTTTCGTGTTATTTATTCAAATAACACGTTCACTCCGCAACACTGCTCCGACCCAGGTTGCTGATCAATCTCTCTAGCGATCACCCCAAGTGAGGAGCCTCACAAAATTGTTATGTATGGTTCCCCACTTGGGCCCATTAGTATCCAAGGTCTTTGTTTCAGGCATCATTCACTCTATTGTCACTCTGTTTATAAACTATTTGTCGCCACACATTTCTGTCCTGGCATACTACTCTAGCTTCATTTACGTCCATGCATTTCTTCATGCAAGCTCTTCTGTTCCTATGACTTCTTATGTCTCTTCGGATCAATGTCTCATTTACAGATTCTAACCATTCTTTCGGCGGTCTACCTCTGGGCATTCTGCCATTTACTTTACCTTTATATACTTGCTTCGTTAGTCGTTCATCTTTCATTCTTTCAAGATGTCCGAACCATCTTAACTGATTTCTTTCCCATATGTCAACTAGCGTGTCTCCTGTACCACATTCTTTGAGGATTATCTCGTTTCGGACTTTATCCATCAGTGTTTTTCCGCATATTATGCGCAAAGGTTTCATGCCGATCGTGTTGATTTTACTCCTGTCCTTTTCTTGACAGGTCCATGCCTCGCTGCCGTATAGTACAGTTGGTACGAATATGGAATTATGTATGGCCATTTTAGCTTTTTTTGATATGTTTTTATTTGTGAGGATGGACCCTGCTCTACCGATAACCTGCTTACCCTTATTTATGCGCCTATCTAATTCCCCATCTATTTTTCCGTTGCTAGTGAATAGACTACCTAGATATACGTACTTGTCAACTTGTTCTAATCTCACATCATTTAGGACAATGTTGCATATTGTTTTCTCACTTTTTCCCTCAAAAACCATGACTTTCGTTTTATTCACGTTAATTTTGAGGTCCATTTTCTTCATGCTTGTGTTAAGTTTATTCAACATTCTTTGCAAGTCTTCGACTGATTCTGCGATAACAATCTTGTCATCTGCGAAAGCCGACCCACGTACTTTGACGGTTTCGAGATCTATACCTTTTTCGTTGAAGAGGGCAGTTCTTAGACACTTATCCATGAATATGATAAATAGCCACGAGGACATAACGCATCCTTGTTTCACGCCTTGCATAATATCGAACCAGTCACTCAGTTTCCCATTTACCCTTACACTTGCTTTACTACCCGTATATATTGTTTTTATTGCTTGTAGGAGCCCTCCATTCACTCCATACTCTTTAAGGACTTCCCAAAGTTTACTTCTATTTACCGTGTCGAAAGCTTTTTCTAGGTCAATAAATGCACAGAAAACTTTCTTCCCTACTCTCAAGCTTTTTTCTGTGATCTGTCTTAGGCTAAATATCTGATCTGTACATGATCTTCCTGGCATAAATCCACTTTGGACTTCCCATATCTTCTCTTCTGTAATTTCCATTACCCTACGAATAAGTATTTTTGAGTATATTTTACTTACGGTACTTAGTAGGCTGGTACCTCTGTAATTACTGCAGTTGCTTTTATCTCCCTTTTTATATATTGGTACAATAATCGCCTTTCTCCAGTCGTCTGGGACTTCTCCTGTCTCGAAACATAAATTTATCAATTCGCACAACCTGTGAGGTATGTACTCGCCACCGTATTTAAGCATTTCAGCGCTAATACTGTCTAAACCAGCAGCCTTACCGTTTTTCAAGTTCTTAATTATATCTCTGACCTCAGTGACACTGACTTTTTCAATTGGGTTTTCTAATGCATTATGTTCAATGTCGTAGTTTTGTTGCCCTATATCTTCACCTCCTAATAGTTCTTTAAAAGAGTCTTTTAAAGCGTCTACTATCCCGTCTATATCATATAGCATTTCACCTTTGCTGTTTCTCATGCTAAAAAACTCTGTACTTTCACTTACCTTCATCTCTTTAAATAATAGTTTCATAATTCCTTCAAAGCAGTTTTTTATTTTGTTCTCTTCTTCTGTTCTAGTTTTCTCTTTACTCTCTTTGACTAGACGTTTAATTTTCCTCTTTTTGTGTCTGTAATCATTTTTGAGTCTATTTCTCTCCTCATCGCTAAGACCTGTCATGTTCAACGTTCTTTTGTACGCTTCTTTCTTTTCTTGTTGGGCTGCCGCAATTTCATCGTTCCACCACGCATCGCCAGACTTTTTTCCTACCCTCGCCATACCACACACTTCAATCGCAGTTTCAACAATGGTATCCCGTAATAAAGTCCACGCACCTTCTACATCTTTGTTCCTTTCAAGCGACTCCCAAATTGCCTTATCTATGCGTTCGTTTATCTTATTCTGAAAATCTATTCGTAATTCCGGTTTCTGTAAATTTTCGACCTTGATTCGCGTTTGTTTCGTTTGTTTGGTTCTCTTTCTTTTATGACTAGCGATTTCTTCGCGAAGTGCTACAGTTTCAATGCTGCTGTCACTCGAGGAGTGAAAGCGAAAAAGTAAGTAAATGGCATAAATGACGATAACTTTTTCAAATATTTATTTTTATTCATTCAATTTATTAGTTTAGAATGATAATTGCTTCAGGCGAATCGTAACATACAATCATACATGCAATATTGAATTCAGAAAACCTAACCTCACTTTTTTTATAGTTGCTTTTATGAATACTTTCACGAATACTTTTATAAAATTGTTATAAAATTCATAATTATAAGATTTATAATTACTTTAATAAATATTTTATTTCGTACTACTTGTTGCGTGAATAAACTATTTGATTTCGCGAGGTTATACCTCACATACATCCCGGAACCCCATATATATAACACCGTTGAACATCAGTCAATTACGAACTCTATGTTATCAAAAAAGCATGTTTTAAATATATTTTTCTATTGAAAATAAAAATTTTTACTTGTAGCGTTGAAATGATCTTCGCAACATATACTGTTGGCGTTAAAGAAGCGGTAGGGCACATGTCACGACGAACAATTTTGTACCATTTTTTTCATTCCTCACCTTTGGGTATAGATATAAATAATTTTCTTTGATTTTTGACAGTCGTTTTCTTGCATTAAGGCACAAAACACCAATGTTAGCGCTGATTTTTTTGCATTTTTATGGAAGAAACGTGAATCGCCCGGTTTATTTACAAGTGTTTTTCTTTTTCAAATATAAATTCCAAAAACAGTTTTTTTCACACTATGCTGGTATTATTAGTGATTATAGAGCATATACTTTAATATGCAAAAATAAAAAAAAATTAGTGGATGACCCTATTATACTTCTCTACGGTAAAACTTGAGATTTCTAAGGCCAGCAAGCTTTTTGCTTCTGTTAACATGCACACTGTAAAAACTATGGTTCCATTTTAATTGTGGATCACTGTTTTAGCGTCCTGTTATAATACCAAATCGTCTTGTTTTGATGCCACCGTTCGTACTATTTTACTTTGTTAACTTCAGATTGAAAAGTGGTACATACTAGAGAACTGAAATAATGAACAGGGAGTAATGTTTTAATTGCTTGCAACTTCATGCTCATGAGATCCTTCATTGTTTAAATTTCCTTCTACTTTTGAAGTGTGATAGAGAAAATAGAAAAGGGGAAAATGGTGGAATTATTATAATTGAATAGCTTTCAGAAAATAAAAAATAATGTGCAAATACACTTACATTAAAAAATAGTTATCTTTAAAGTTATTGAAAAAATAAAGTTTATTTTTTTTTTAATTTAGCCGAAAAGTGAGATAGTTTAGAGGTCTGTTTTTTAATTTTGAATCCTTTCATGCTCATTTTGCATAAAATTAGTCATGATAAAATTGGTTTCTGTTCGATCTTAATTTAAAAAAAAAACAACAAAGTTTCGTCCTATGCAATTGGTACTACTGCTTGGCCCTCGGCGTTCAGACATCTTGGATTTCGCCCACTAAACATGAAATACGTAATTACGACTTGTTACGATCCTGAAGATCCTGAATTTAATTTGACAGGTTTAGCTTAGGTTTATACCGGCGTGTTTATACGACATGCTTGCTATATAGTTAAAACTATAAACGGTTATAATTAATTCCTCATGAATGTTTTTTGGAAATTGTGCTTATTTTGTTAATTAAACTCGGAGCAAGTGAACAGAGAAACTCGGAGAAAATAAAAAACGAAATGGCTAAAAGTGAGAGTCAAAAATCGAACCGACCATCAAAACTTTTAAAAGAAGAGGTAAGATTAAAAAAAAAAAGAAAAAAAGCTAAGGCGGCAAGAGAATGGAGTAAAAAATTGATGAAAATGCCATTGAAAAGACTAAAACTCAAATAACGCAACATCTTAGGTAAAAGTTTTGAGTACCTGGTTCAAAAAAACATAACCTTCAAATAACATACATAATTTACTATTATATTGGTAATTTAAAAAATATTTCTTCGATTTATTTCACTTATGAAAGTTATACAAATCTGAAACTTCAGTGGATTTTAAAGAATTTATTCAAAAGAGGTGAGGTTTTTCGTAGGGTTTCTAAGATTTGAAGAGATTTTAAATTATTTTTTTTCGAATTCAACCTGAATTCTTATCATTTTATCCTGCATTCTTTTGATTTTTTGGAATTCTTTAAAATTTTTGAAATTCACTCACTTTTACTCAATTCGATGGATTTTGTTGAATTTTTTAATGTTCTTATTTCATTGATCCTGAGGATCAATTGATAATTGAATGATGATAGGATTTGGAATATTTAATGAGGGTATTGTAAAAGATTGGCAGGCACTTTCAAGAGCTTTAAAATGTTTCAAGGGATTTCAAAAGATATCAAAGGATTTGAAATATTTTAGCAAAGTTTAAAAGATTCCTAGAATTTTTTTATTCATTCCAATAGTTTTTAGGAATTTCAAAGACTTTGAATTACTTTAGGGTATTTTAAGAGAATTCAACGCATTTTCGAAAAATTTAAACAATTTCAAGGGGTTTCCGGTGGTTTTAATAATTTTAAGGGATTCAAAAAATTTGCATGTTATTTCAAAAAATTGTGGAAGATACAGAAGGATTTTACAGGACCTGTAAGATTATAGCATATTTTAAAAGATTCCAATGGTTTATATAAGGTTGATACATAATTACGGATAATCATATTATTGTATTTACAAAGCAAAGCAATTTTATTTCTACCTGATTTTTAGTCTTTAAACAATAATAATCAAAAATAAATTCATTTTAATGTAGAAAAATTAGTTAAAATCTTTTTTATTCAATAAATGAAAAACAAAAATATTTTTTTACATCTAATATATATTTTCTATAATACTGCTCCTCATTTGTGAAAATTTAATTGCATTCTTTCACGGTATTGAGGAATAATTCTAGTTTATTTGAATTTATAATACAAATTCAACAGCGCTTGGAACATTGAATTTTTCGAAATAGAAAAAAAATTTAACTGTACATCAAATAGCCTTGATTTCATTGAAATATTACAATTTTTTAAATCAAAATAACTGTTTTTTTTGTAAAAAATGGATAAAAAATTCCTTGAAAAATTCAAGTCGAATCTTCGAAATTAGACTTGTTCGAATATTCGAATAAATCGAATTTCAAATATTCGACTTGAGTTTCGGAGTTATTTTTCAAAAGAAGGAGTTATTTTGATTCAGAAATTTCAATAGCTTGAGGAAATCAAACCTGTTTGATGTACATTAAATTTTTTTCTATTTAAAAAAATCTAACTTTCCAGGCGTGTCTAAATTTGTATTACAAATGCATATAAACGAATGCACACCTCTAATTTGTATAGTCACTCCTAAAGAAAGACTATTAACGAATATTCTTATCTTTGGCCACAATCAAATTATTCGAAAATTATTTTTCGAAGTCTCATAATAAATTACGAATTAGAATTAGGTTTCAGCTAATTTCTTTTCCTGCAAATTAGCTTTTTTCGGAATCAGCTAAAGAAATTTTAGCAAACTATCTGATTCTATTCTGCAAATATAAGTGAAAAGTGTAGGCCAAAACTAAAAATTCCGGCACTGGAGATTGTAATTTTGATCTAAAGTCATTAATTTTGCTATGCTTCTGTTTTATTCGTAACTTTTCATTTCGATTTTACATTAAATATATAATTATTTACCTTTAACATAATAGTGCCATCGGAACTGTTTCATATTCAGGTTCTCTGAGTTCAGTTTTGTAACCTGATTTGCACCCCGGATCGATACACTTCGGCATAATTAATGTAATAAATAAACAAAACGAACAAAGTACAGTGACAGTTCACGGACGTTTGACGTTCCAATGTGCTACGTTACGTCATTGAAATTTGATTCTCACTTCAGTCCTGTTTTGATCAAAAAAAGTTGTACTAAAACGTCGTTTAGCGGCATCAAAATAAAGTGGCATTAGAATGAAGCTACCCGAGACTATATTTTTGAAGGACTGTTTCAATACCGAAAACTAGCCTTGAAATTAGACTTTTTTTACAGTGCATGACTTCCGTTTTGTACGGGTTAACGCATAAATAACGGTCCTTGCACCATTGCCCTAATATGTTAAGCGCTGACTGAATGAGATCCACTGACGAGCCTTCATGCTTCCCTTTTACCAGGATCGGCAGGTCATCTACATAGCCTTGAGTGTAAAACTCCGATTCGTTTAACACACGAATAAGGTTATCAATTATAAGCGCCCACTGGGTGGATGAAAAACTTCTACCTTTGGGCATCCCCTTGAAACTTTGACCTTTATTTCATTACCATGTAATGAAGTATGTACCGTTCTGCTTTTCAACGTGGATTGCATACACCTATTTACAGTGTCACTAACTCCGCGTGTTTCAACAAAACCGTATATGGATTCAACTGGGGTGTTACTAAATGCCCTCTTAATGTCTAAAAACGCAGCAAATGCCACTTCACTTTTCCACAATGCATTATTAATGCGTGAAGTAAATGCACAGAGAACGTCCACGGTAGATCTGCCTTTCTGAGAGGCATACTGATTCTTATGAAGAGGGTTTTCCGTTAGGATTTCCTCCTTCAAGTAAAGTTCCAATAATTTTCATAGTGTCCTTCGCATAAAAGAGGTCAAACTGATCGGTCTGAAGGATTTTGCCTCATAGTAGGTGTCCTTACCTGTCTTTGGAATGAATATTGCCTTAACCTTCTCCCATGTTACTGGGGTGTATCCCATTGTAAATCATGCCCTTAAGATGCTACACAATGGCTGTTGAAAACAAATGCTGTTGAAAAGGCTTCGAGTATCCTTTTTTAGATCCTCAAGCATACAATTCCACCAGACCTGTCTATTTTGTTAATATGAAGAGGACAATTGTCCTGATACGCTATACCTTTACCTTTTACCTTTACATACCTTTCTGTAGGAACGCCGACAGCAAATTCTATTTCTTTGATAGACTTGATTCTGCCCGGTATAGCGCCCAGCAAACTGCTGAGATGCTCTCTATAAGGATCCCATTTAGTCGCTTTAGATTAGCTCAGGTCTATCGGCTGTCA
>CAKNXH010049700.1:0-17950 GCA_932178445.1 Andricus quercusramuli
CGATTCGGATCGACAAAAGTCGAAAGTTATCGGAGTCCCACTGCTGATCTGAATGAATTGCCTTGGGGCATCCGAATCTAGTTATAAAATTCTCGGCCAGAGCCAAAGCAATTGTAGTGGACTCAAGGTTTTTCCGTAGTAGGTAAAGGACCCACAATATCTTGCCTAATTCTTCCGTTTGTCTCACTACATCCTTTATGCCCTCCCACGACCGCCGAGTGATACTCTGCAATTATTTTGGGCCGATCCTCTTCCCGCGATATTCCTATTTCACCGTAGCAAATTGTTATTTTATAATCTCTCTGTCAAAATATTTGTCTTAATTCTTGTTCAATAGAATCCCATTTTATTTGATTCATACCGTTGCCTATACGCGAGATACTAACAGAACGTATTTTTAAATAGTCCATCCCGTTTTTTATTCCTCGAAGAGCTTTTGAAACGGGAGTAATGAATGGTTTTGAATCGAATGTTTCTTTAATGATTAAATTAAAAACACATTGATAATCATATTTATAAACAAGCACATTTCCTACTTTAAGTCTTCATATTTAAATCGATTTCCTTCTATTAAATCCCTATTCGTTTCAGTCGTAAGCTTGCAATCTGCAGGGATAAACTGTCATAAATGATCGTTTCTCATGCACAGTTTATCCTTGCAAACCTTTAAGCATGACATCAGCGAATTTGGAGATAATAGTTTATCCTTGTCAAAAGGCTGCTGTGAGGCATTTATCGATGGTAACTGCGTCTCATTTAGAAGGGATGATTCTTTTGTATTATCTGGGGCAGGTTCGATTTCTTCTACACGATAACACCGGTGATGGGGGAGGACTACTTCCATTTCACTGTCCATGATAAATTGTTGCTTGAATGTACAATTATCATACTTCTGATAAATGATATCCTTTATTCTACGAGCCGATTTATCTTATGAAAAAATATTAAACTTTTCTTTTTCAAAATCTACTATACTTTGAGAGGAAAGTGTACAAGGTTGTTCGTTTCTGGAATAAGGAGTGACCTTCAAGGCAATTTCTGTTTCGTTTTCGTCAGTAACTGTGTCCACTGAATCAAATTCTTGCTCCTTCGTGTAATAATTCTGCCTGACCTCTGCGACTTCGCTCATTTCGTCACAACTTATACCTTTCTTTTGACCGATCGATTGTGAAAACTGCCGACCTCCCGAGTAAACCACCGGAATGTCTTCCAAATCGACCATTTGGGTCCTCAGATTCTTTCGACCAATCGATTCTGAAAACTGCCGACCTCCCGGGTAAACCACCGGAATGGCTTTAGAATCGACCATTTGGGTCCTTAAATTCTTTCGACCAATCGATCCTGAAAACTGCCGACCTCCCGGGTTCACCACCGGAATGGCTTCAGGATCGATCATTTGGGTCTCTCTCTCTCATCATCGAAGTTGTCTCCTTCACTGGCTGTTTCAAACTGATCTTCGTCGCTGGTGTCAGATGATTCAGATTTCTTTTAAATTGTACAAACATTTTTTATTTATTTTAGGCTTATTTCTCTGAAAAAATCAGTCTCAATGTCCTAAAATACTTCTTCAATTATACAATAAATTCTTTTACAATCTGTACATTCGTCATTGTCACTGTAAGGAGAGCACAACGCGGATGGTTGATCCTACAGTATCAACACCCTGCGACTGAGCTCGATGGATGAGTCTAAGGGATCAAGGTCATCATTAGGTGGGGGATCAAAATTAACATCAAAATTTGTCTATTCCTCCTCAATCGGATTTCGCGACAATGCGTCAGAATTTGTATTTTTGTATACTACGTCATATTCATATGCACATAACCTTAATCGCCATCTTAATAATTTTGTGATAAAAGTGATAAAAGAATAACCTCCCTGGCGGACCGGCCGAACGCAAACATTACGCTACAGCGTAACGGTAAAGTAATGGTAAAGTAATATGGCATTATAATGAATAAAGGAAACAAAATTAATATGTAAATTGTTGCAATTATAATAAAACGTTGAAATTTACATTAAATGGTCATGCCGTAATTGCAACAAGTTGCTTTCTCAGCGTTAAAAAATAAAAAAACAAAGTGGCTGTCATGCAAGTCGGGTCCCTGCAGACTGGCAACCCACTTAAAGCCACGTTAGCGGGTTGCCAATATGCAGGGGCCCGACTGCAATGACGGTCACTATGTTTTTTTATTTTTTAATGCTGCAAAAGCAACTTGTTGCAATTGCGGCATGACCGTTGAACGTAAATTTCAACGTTTTATTATAATTGCAACAGTTTACATATTAATTTTGTTTCCTTTATTAATTATAATGCCATATTACTTTACCATTACTTTAGCATTACTTTACCGTTACGCTGTAGCGTAATGTTTGCGTTCGGCCGGTCCGCCAGGGCTGAAATAGTTTCTTCTAAAGTTCGCCTAGTAATAGGATTATTTTCCTCAAATTCAAAAATCATTTTTAACAATGCTGATTTTTGAACTTGAAATAACTAGTGTACATCCTTATATATTGCGTCAAATTGGAAGCCTGAAACATTGAACAATTCTGGCCATACTGGCGTTTGACCCCAAATAATAAACTATGATAGAACTATACCTTCAAAATTGAATTATTTCCAACCAAATGACAAACTTGTTTTGTATTTGTATTGTAATCGTTTGATTTTCAATGTCACTCATAAAATGTTTTTAAAAAATGCAGTCATATGAATCAAACTGTTCACAATTAAAAACTTTTAAATACAACCCGTTTCAAATAATAAAAGCATTCTTAGTTGAAGTAGTATAATTTTAGGATCTTAAAAATTAGACATAGTATGCGTAAAAATAAAATAACAAAAAATGTGCAACTTCACAATTTGAAGGTCCTGAAATTAAAAATGCAATAGTATCGAAAGTTGAACAATTCCACAATCCTGCAATTGTTCCATTTTAAATATAAAGGCTTAATAGTTGAAATTTCTTAAAATGTAAACTTTCCCAATCAAATCATATCAACGTCAAGTGCGGAAAATGGAAGGACAATTTCATTGTCAATGAATGTAAAATTTCAGATATGTAAATCGTCTGCAGTTGAACAATTTTGAATAAGGTCGAAGTGAATCAAAAAAATTACGTTATCTTTTCTTTTTTCTATTCTGGCGTATTCTGTTATAAATGTTACAATATATTCACTCGGTTGTGATTTACGTTACGTTATTCAAAGTAGCGAAATTCACGCCGAAATTATAATTCGTTAATTACACTGCAATGTTGAACAATATATATCATGCAAATCGTTAAGTCTTTTATATAATTATTATTAAAAGATAAGCGGATCATATTAAACAAAAACCATGAAATTATTATTTACAGTTGAATTTGAATGGAATATAATGTCATTGAACAGTGATAAATATTCATTTGTTTATTGATTGTTATTGCCTACTTTTTCGCTATTTTCTTAGATTCATGGTAAATTTCTCGACTATTTGACCATATAATGTATGATATACGTTAATCAGAATGTATTTGCAATATGTTACAACAATAATATATAAGGAATGTTGACAATAAAATAATTTTCATTGACTTTGAATTACAAGAAAATATTTAAAAGTGATATATTGCTCTTTATTTGACAATAAAATTAATTTTCGGTATTAAAATTATCAGAAAAAATAGTTCGAAGCAAGTGAATTTGTAGTTACATAGAAAAAAATGATGCAAATATTTTTTATCCTACCTAAGTGACCTTGAAATTTCAAAATATCGAAAAAAATCGACTTTTCGCTATTTTCTTAGATTTACGGCAATTTTTTCGACTATTTGACCATGAAATTAGAAATGTAGAAAATTAGAAAATATCTAAGAGTGATATATTGCTCTTTATTTCACAACAAAATTAATTTTCGGCATCTAAATACGGTAAAAATGTTTTCAAATGTACCTAGATTTACACTTGTACAGTGAGGAGGTAACTTGAATAATTCTTATCCGGCCAGAATAACGTAGAGGATTAAAAAAAACCCAGAAATCCATTTTTTCGCTATTTTAAAATTCTTAAAGTTATATGACTTATCAACCATATGACCATCATACCATCAAATTTAATTCTGGATTTTTTTCAATCCTCTACATTTTTCTGGCTGGGTAGGAATGATTTAAATTACCTTCTAACTGTACAACTGTAAATCGAGGTAAACTTGAAAACATTTTTACCTTGTTTAGATACCGAACATTAATTTTGTTGCGATATAAAGAGCAATATATCACTTTTAGATATTTTCTTGTAATCCAAAATCAATACAAATGATTTTAATATCAACATTCTGCATATATTATTGGTGTAATTAATTGAAAATACATTATTCTTAACATGTATCAGACATTTCATGGTCAAATAGTCGAAAAAATTGCCGTAACTCTAAGAAAATAGCAAAAAAGTCGACTTTTTTCGATATTTTTCAATTTCAAGGTCACTTAGGTAGAGTAAACAGTATTTGAATCATTTTTTGCTATGTAACTACAAACCCAATTGCTTCGAGCTATTTTTTCTGATAATTTATATAAAAAAAGATGAGGAAACTCATTTTTCTCTCAGGCTTAAGATGGTTACAGCCCAATATGTCAAAGGCATTTTTGGTTAAAGTTGGATTTTTTGTTTGTTTGAATATTATGCACGGGGTTGTCCCGGTATATATCATCAGTCACGGACGCATTATTATAATGCAATCAAGTGACCTGATAAGAGCGTGTGCCCTGACATATTGGGCAAAGCCTAGTTTTTACCCCATTATTCACGGACTGGGTTGCAGTCAAGTGCATGGTGGGGGGACCTACAGTTTAAGGTGGGTTCCAAACCACAAGAACCTCGGTAAAGGTACATAGAAAAATTTCAAGAGGTACCGGCTCAGGGATCGAACCCCGGCCTCTGAGGTGAAGTCCGAGCGTCTAACCAACTGAGCCACCGAAGCTCTCTGGTCTGATTTATATCAGACTATATATATGGCCAATGGCCATACCACGCTGAAAAAACCAGTTCTCGTTAGATCACTGAAGTTAAGCAGTGTTGGGTGCGGTTAGTACTTGGATGGGTGACCGTTCAGGAATACTACTGATTGCGTGCTGCTGGCGTGTCGTGGGTGTGGTGAGCTCACACTTGTAGTTATTTACTACAAGAAACGGACTAAGTCAAGTGACTGATGAGATGAGGATGTTATAAGTTACTCTAATACGATGTTTGAAATCATTTACGATGATGTTGTAGGTACAAGATTAGAAGCATGGTGTAGTTTGCAGTTCGGCTTTGCCGCTGTTATCCTTACACAGCGGCTGTGAGTGTTGAAGGTGACACTAGTCGCCTCTGGATGCTTTCTTAGCGCTACCATGTATCGCGCCATAGGTTCTTAGTCACTTGCTTCCTGATGGTCTAGGAAGTTTCTTACAATGCGACAGGTGTTTAATAAAACCGCCTTTTGAGCTGCCGCCAGTACCCTACTGACTCCTAAATGTTCAAGATGTTCAGTGCATCTTGCGTGCACATTGCCTGTAGCTGAAATCACAATAGGATGAATAGATGCATGTTTCACATTCCTCCATATTGCCTTAACTTCATACCTTAGCTCGCTATGCTTATGAATCTTGGTTGTATAGGTTGTCTGCAAATTTCGGTTAAGCGGACAAGCAATGTCGATGATGTAGACTCTTCCACCTTTTTTCTCTCGCATCACGATGTCAGGTCGATTGGCTCGGATGAAATGATCCGTCTGGATAGTCACATCCCAATATAAGATGTAATCTTCATTTTCTAAAACGGACATTGGAATGTATCTATAGAAAGGCATCCATTCTGTCAAGAGTCCTAGGTTTAGGGCAAGTTGTTGATGTATAATGCCCGCCACATCATTATGTCTATGCGTGTATTCTCTTTGAGCCATTACGCGACAACCATCAATAATGTGCTCAATGGATTCGTTGGTATCTCCACATAATCGGCACCGGTCAACCACGTCTTGATGTAACACGTGTTTGCGATAATTCCTGGTGCTGACAACTCTATCCTGAATCGCAATGACGAATCCTTCCGTTTCTGGATACAGGAGTCCCTTTCTCAGCCAAATATTGGATGCCTCACTATCCACTTCATATTGATCTAGCGTTTTGAGGTCTTCGCTGTGGATGGCTTTCTGTCTCCATTGCGTTTCTAATTCCTCTATGGTTTCTGCTCTAATATTCAAGGCCTCCTCTGAGGACAAATTCAAGGGCGTGTAGTCAAGATCCGCTTTACAGATGGTGTTGTAAAGCGTAACATCTCGCTTGCTGTTAAAATAGTCTCGCAACTGTATAACTTGTGACTCACACAGTTTTCTGACATCTACAATGCCCCTGCCCCCTCTATGTCGTGGTAGAACTACCCTTTCAATCGCCGAATTACTGTGGTGCATTCGGTGTTTCGTCATTTCTACGCGGATGATTCTGTTTAATCGTTTGAGGTCAGTGTTCGACCATTTGATGAGCCCAAAGGAGTACGTGAGAACAGGGATGGCATAGGTGTTGATTGCCCTGATCTTGTTTGCCGAGTTAAGAGAACTCTTCAGAACTAGTCTGAGTCTTTTCGTGAAGGCAGTCGTTAGGCTTTCCTTAACTATCGTATGCTGAATACCCTTAGATTCGAGAATACCCAGGTATTTATATGACTCGCCCTCGGCCATTGCCTCGATGTCATTCCCGAAATCGTTCTCTATCTCTGCGGTACCTAATTCTCCTCTGGTTAAATGCACTGTTCGGCATATATCTATTCCAAACTCCATGTTAATATCATTGGAAAACTGCTTTGCAACATCAATCACTTGCTGCAGTTTCTCGTCCGAACTAGCGTATAGCTTCAGGTCATCCATGTACAGAAGATGGGTCACTTGATGACCATCCTCATTATCATTTACTCGGAACCCATGATACATAATATTTAAATTTTTGCTCAGTGGGTTCAACGCTAAACAGAACCATAATGCACTGAAGGAGTCTCCTTGGAATACACCCGTCGTAATGCGTATTGATCTAGTTATCCTTGGTTGTCCATGATCAAAATACTTGATTCTTGTACCCCAAAGCATCATCGCACGACTTAGGAAGTCAATGATGCATGGACAAATTTTGAATACTTTTAAGACTTCAAGCAAATAGTCACGTGGTACGGAAGGAAACGCTTGCTTGTAGTCAATGTATGCCATGTGCAAGTTCCTTTGGTGTTT
Organism: Andricus quercusramuli; assembly: GCA_932178445.1. NCBI lineage: Eukaryota > Metazoa > Arthropoda > Insecta > Hymenoptera > Cynipidae > Andricus > Andricus quercusramuli. The sequence goes on from CAKNXH010049700.1 coordinate 7,238, forward strand.
ACGAGCTTGCGTCATGGCAACAGCGTCTATGGTGACTAGATCTTTACTGCCTCGGGAGTTTTTACAACATCCTTTTTGTTCTTCTGTAAGGATGTCATTCTCGTCGCAGTGAGAATATCCCTTATCTGCTATGATAGCTGTAAGACATTTATATATTGTTGGAAGACAGGCTATCGGTCGAAATTCAGATGGATTTTGAGCGTCTGGTTTTTTAGGCAACATATACGTAGTACCCTGCAGCATGAAGCCTGGCATCAGATCTGGATGTTCGATGATCTTTTGAAAACACCGTGCCAACGCAGGATGCACACTAGTCAGGTACTTGTACCAGAAATTGTGCACCATATCCGGACCTGGAGCTTTCCAGTTACATGCTTTTTTCAAAACCGCTGAAACATCTAAAGCTGTGATGTTTGTCAGCTCCATTTCAGGGTTATTGCTTGCTCTTGCTTTCTCTAGTTGGAACCACGCAGTGTTCAAATTGCTTCTGTTAGTTTTTCCCCAAACATCTGACCAATAGTTAGTCATGTCTTCCAATTGAGGGACTTCGGTGTCTTGCTGGTTATTTTGCTTTACACTCAGTTCACGATAGAACCTTCTTTCATCTGCCTGAAAGGTTCGATTTTGTTGCCTTCTTGCACTACTTTTCTTGTAACGATGCAGTCTAGCAGTAAGAACATCAATTTTTTGTCGCTGGGAGTCTATAATCTCATCCAATATTGCTGGTGTCAATGTCTCGATGTACCGAGGGTGGATGATTTTAATAACATGGTGTATCAGCTTTCTGGTTCGATTTCCTTTCTTATATTGAGTCAGTCGACCCAATTTGCACCTTACTTTGCTGACATCCATATCCAACCTGATCTTCCATGGCGGATCTCGCTCCTGTCTTGGGGCGAAGACTGCATTTATAGGCCTAGTTCTGCGGCCCAACGTTCTAACGGTTGCCACAGCTGCACAGTATACAAGAGTTTGCACCTGTAACGCATTTTGTGTTGCGTTCAAATGCATAGGTAAAACCTTGCTGTTTAGGTGTTCTATTAGTGCACGCAGATCATTTGTGATGTTCATCTTGGGCAGTGAATGCCTTTGTGTTGGTTCTACATGTCTGAACTCTAGTAGAGCATGACCAAAATTCCTTTCAAGGTGCTGTAGATTTTCTGGGACTTCGCTGTTTATATCATCGTTTATGATATCCGGATGTGGTTCTAGTCCATCCGGTACTTGTTGTTCATTATCCCTAGCACCTATGCCTTCAGCTGCAATCAAGTTTTCGTTTTCCACATCTTCCAATGGAAGTTCATCAATAGGAAGCTGCTGTTCCACTGCCATTTCGATGGCAGCTATTTCAACAGCCGAAAGCAATTTGTTTACAGATATCGAGCGTTTTTGATCTGCTAGATTCTGCTAATTTATTCTTGTGGCTAGCCCTAAGTACTTGAGTAAGAAGAGACGATGATGTTCTCTCCTTACACTTTGCCCACTTTTCTTTGCCAAAAAAATAAAGCGCATCACATCTCTGTTCATATGGTATGTCCATTTTAATCGCTTCCTTGGTTGTTGAACTGCTGTTCATTGCCGTTGTTCTTCCACTCCAAATCAACCTGCTGTTTAATCTCCATTGCTCGATCTTCTGAGATGAGTAGATTAGTCCTGATGTCCTTCACCTTAGCGATAAGATCTCTCCATGCGACTTTCTCTATTTGAGGATACTTTGCGGCAAATTTCGTTCTGAAATTTTGTCCTTTTTTGCGTGATGTTTCAAACTTCGCACTTTCATAATAGAGACGCATCAATTCCTCATTCATTGTCCTATCCCAATTGATTCTCACCCACGGTATTTCTGTTGAAGGGTTTGGCTGCAAATAGCCAACGCTAGCCAAAGCATCCTCAGCAGACACAGTTGACGTTTCACTGCTTACCGTATTTCGCAGATGTTCTTGCTGGCCAGCTGTTTGATTAGTGAGATCTGCCTGACCATCTCGCAGCTCACCATCACCACCGCCCCGCATGCTGTGGCCCCCAGCGGTGGCTCCAGGGGCGCCCTGATGATCATCGGGTAGCGACAAGCGTTTCAAAATTTTTAAAATACTCTCCATTTATGGGTTTTGGTGTTCCTCTTAGTCACTTTCCTCTTCGTTCTCTGCCTGTCTGGCATGGGAAACCCTGTCAGTAGCAATGCTACGGCCAACGTAGCCGTCAAATTCATTAGAGGAAAGCTCAAGCCCTACCGCGACGACAACGCGAGAACACCTTCGGTAGGGATATTATATTATTATTATTATTATTATATTATTATTGATATTATTTTTCATATATTCGGTTTCGGTTTCGATTCCCTTGGAATAGAACCGAAGGGCTTATGACAAAGCCACCGAACGCGTCCTCGGGTTGCGGATAGAGGGTCCCCGTACCAAGGGTTTCTGCTGAATATGGTTACAATAATTAATAAGCAGTTGCGGACGATTGTCCAGGGATGGTCCCGAAGGAATAACCCCTTTGCGAAGGTGTGAGAACCGTGCCGAAAGCTGCATGGCACCTGGGTGAGGTGTCATTAACGGTGACTCTGGGATACCGGGCGACGTCTCAGAGTATCATCCTTATCCTTGCACGCGGGGCTCTACAAGGATTGACAAACCCTTTCCCTAGCTGCTCGTGGGAATAACAATGAAACCAAAAAACCACCAAAATGTTTGTAGATGCGGTTCAAAACGATCGGACGCGCAGAGCACCTGATAATGTATCGGCAAACAATACCGATCATCCTAGAGTTCGGGGTGCTGAAAATAATTTAGATGGAAACACGATGACGAACCGGCGAAACGCCCACATTCAGTGGACGGATCAACTTAAGAATGACGTGCTACACTGCTACGATGCCAGTATTATCCCTGTTCGCGGAGGCTTTATGGCGCGCATGCATACTCTGTGGTGCCAGAAACACCCAGAGCTTCAATACGTTTCGCACCAGTCTTTGCGAAATCGAGCCGACGACCTCCGGAAAAATGGATATGTACGCGGAGCGCTTCCTCAACCGCTGCTTGAACAAGCTGCAGACGAAGATGAAACGACATTAAGACCAACCGCAGAAAGCAGGCACCTTCTGGAAGACGATCGCAATTTCAGTACAAGGAGGAACGTCAACATGCAAGTTCCTCTTGAGCCCCAAGATCTGGATGAAATGGATGCCTCCCTTCGTGGAGATATCTCGCAAGAGTCCGACCTCTGGACCATCAATTGCTCAGTTTATGGTGCTGCGAGAGCTTTGGCTGATTCAAATCGTAGGCTGAAACCGACGATGGATCAGAAGACCAGACGACGCTTGCATCAACTGAACAAGGAAATTGGATGGGCAAGACAGAATGCGTCCCGTGTTCAATGTGTGATTGACTACATAACATCTGCTAGACCGTTCACGGAAAGGGTTCGAAAGTTCGCCCAAGAACTAAGGACCTTGAATCACACACTGAACAAGTCAAAGCTGCTGACAATCAAGCAGCATATTGTTGACAAAATAAGTCTGTTATCTGACGCAAGGAGGAGGATACACAAGAGGGAGAGATGGAACAGGGAGAATCAACAGTTTCTTGCTGACCCATCACGCCTCTTCAGTGATCCCCCTGTTTTTGTAAAAAATCCACCCAAGCCCAAGGAGGTAGAGTCCTTTTGGAGAGAGGTGTACAAGATCTCGAAAAGACTAGAGTTGAAAGAAGATACTGACAATATCATCCGCTTCGAGGAATTTTGCGACAGCCTCATGAAATCTGAGGAGGAGTGCCCATCAGTCACTGCCGAAGAGGTGAAAAAAGCACTTAGAGGCACGAAGAACTTTTCCAGTGCTGGACCAGATTGTATCAAGAACTTTTGGTGGAAGAAGTTTACTTCTATACACCAACATTTGGCCCGCATATTCACCTCATATTTAAAATCGGAGACCCCCATTCCGCAGTGGCTGGTGTTAGGACGCACTATACTCCTACCGAAAAAAGGCAACTTGTCCAGACCAGAGAATTACAGGCCAATAACTTGTTTAAACACACTGTATAAGATCTGTACAGCTGTCCTTAACAACAGGATTGTTCGACGAATTGAGCCTGTATGGCGAGAGATGTACGAACAGCGTTGCTCGAAAAAAAGGTGTAGCAGGCTGTCGAGAGAACCTGCTAATTGACAGGTGTGTCTGTGAAGACGCTGCCGCCCATGAGCGCGTCCTGTCAATGGCCTGGATTGATTACTGGAAAGCTTTCGATTCATCCTCTCATAGACTTATCATCTGTCTGTTAGAATGCTTGAAGGTACATCCACACATAGTGAGATGCATAGAGAGATTGACGCTTCTTTGGAAAACTAGATTTACCATTTCATCTAGGAATCATCGTCTGACGACGAACAAGGTCACCTTCCAGAGGGGCGTGTTTCAAGGGGATAGTATGAGCCCTTTTCTTTTTTGCATCACACTTCTGCCTCTATCTCTCGCACTACGAAATTCTCCTGGATACCTCTGTGGCGACACTAATCAGCGTGAGCATAAGGTCATTCATGCATTTTATATGGTTGACCTGAAGATCTATGCCGCTGGTAAAAGTAAACTTCAAACTGCTGTAAATATCATCAAGAACTACACAGGAGAGATTGGGATGGACTTTGGTTTGGAAAAGTGTGCCAAAATTCATTTGAAGAAAGGAAAGATTACTGGCGTTCCCGAGGATCCTGAGCTTGTGGATATAAGTGTTATCAGATATCTTAACACTGGAGAGACCTATACATACCTGGGCGTGCCTCAAAGCCGCATTCAGGACGTAACATCAGTGAAGGAGTCTCTCCGATGTATATACAAGCATCTTCTTCGACAGATTTGGTCTTCCAATCTGTCGGCGTTGAACAAGGTATCTGCGACTAACATGCTTGCCGTCCCGGTTCTACCCTACTCGTTTGGGGTGGTTCAATGGACGAAGAACGAGCTTAAGGCCCTTGATGTCACCACGCGTAAGATCATGCATATGCATAAAAGCTTGCATATCAATTCGTCAGTTCCGCGATTATACATTTCGCGCCGTCAAGGCGGACGCGGACTTCTGAATCTCCAATGTCTTCATAACCGAATTGTTTTAAGTACAGCTTACATCGTTGCGAATGGCAGAGACCCTCTCCTAAAGATGGTCAGGAACCACGAGATTATTGGCGAAGGAGCGTTCCTTTACAAAGCCGCGGAGCAAGCTGCCGAGACCCTTGGCCTGAACTTCAACATCAGAAGTGAGGAAAGTGCATTACTCCACCTAGATGCTTCACGTCTAAAAGCCGAAGTAAAGAAAGCAGAGGTTAGAAAATTTCACCAAGAGCTACTCGACAAGCATATGCACGGAAACTTTCACAGAAATGTAGAAAAACAGTCCTTGTCAAAGGAGCTAACTTTTGCTTTCCTCAAATCATCAGGGCACAATTCAGGTACCGAGGGCTTTATTTTCGCATGACAGGACGGTGTAATCTCCACCTTAGCATACCGCGCCCGCATTTTATGTCAAGAAGTTCCTAGTGATAGGTGCAGAGCGTATCATGCACACGCTGAGTGCCTAGAACACATACTATCGGGGTGTCCGACCCACGCAGGAACCACGTATATCTATAGACATAATGCGGCCCTAAGAGTACTTTATTACCACCTTTGTCGCTCTTACGGTGTTGGTCGCGACCCTGCCCTGCCGAACGCTCCAAGGGATATAGAGTCAATTGTCCGAAACGAGAAGTGCCAGGTTTTCTGGAACTACGATTTTCGGGCAGCTGTCTCCGTTGCGCACTCGAGGCCTGACATTGTTCTCCAAGACTTCGAGAAACGAACGATATTCGTGATCGAATTCTCGGCTCCGTCCGAATACAACATCACTGCAAAGGAGAAAGAAAAAGAGGAGAGGTGCTAAATTATCACTTGTTCGTAACCTTAAAGCCATACCCGCGTGCCAAAAATATGCCAAGGCACTTGCGAGATGGATGCAGAAAGCTGTCATCCTTGGGTCGCTTCGTGTCCTCAAGACACACGAGGGTTTCGCCGGCCTGTCGTGATTTCGTCGTTCCCTGTGACCACCCATCTCACGGATGTGAGACGTGGCCATAGGTGTATTTTACCGCGGTTCTACTGGGGGCTATTGACATTTTCTTCTTAGATGGCAGTTGCTCTTAGTGGTACCCTGCGGTGGTTGTTTAACTTTTTTTTTAATTATATATGTGTATATACATATATATATATATATATATATATATATATATTCGTGTTCTCTCGGTGGCGCCAGCATTGACAGTGGGCAAAAAAGGTCACGTCAGAAACGTCATTTGGGAAGCTAATGCATCAGGCAGCAAGTCCATATCATCACACTTGTCAATTTTTGATCTGCCTTTTTTGTTTTTTTGGTTAAAAATGTCGAAATTCGAGCCGAATGAGCGTCATTTTTGACCACAATGGTCCTGAGTACCGAACCGACTGTACAAGATGTTGAGCCAAATGTATATTAAATCGCATTAACGGTGTATCGCCTAAGATCTGAAAGCTGTGTGTGAATTCGTCGAGATCTTTTTCACATTGACGAAGTTCATCTTTCGAAATGCTCTTTTTTAGTAGAATAAAGATGCTTCTTACAAAAAGCGCGTACATGCGCTTCCAATGAGTCGTTTCCCATGCTCCCCGCTCTGAAAACTTGTAAGGTAGTCTGTAGATTTCATGACTTGGCTGAATTGCCATTAAACGCTCGTCGATTACTTTCCTAACTGGAAGAGGTAATAGTTTTAAGTGTTCCCATAACTCGGGTATTCTTTTGGCAGAACCTATAACAACATTGTGTAAGTATTCAATGGGAAACCCCAGATCATGTCAAAAGTTGGAATACGGCTCAGAACACATGGACCTTTTACACCGTGCAATTTTTCAAGTGAACCAGTCATAATTATTCTTAATACGTCTCCAAAGTTAGCTTCGTGAGACCTCAAGATAGGCTTGTTAAAATACGGAAATTTTACAGCACCACCAGCATACATAAAACGCATTATATTTCGCTCTATTTTGAATTACTGGGCGAGCGGCTGAATCTACTGGACAGCATAAAAGTGCAAATCTTAGTTTTATTTTTTCGCCATTGTCCATAATATCGATGCCTTCAGTACTTAATTCATTGCATTCCTCAACAAAACTTTCAAAAAATAAATTTAGAAGAGCATGTGACGGTTCTTCCTTTACAACCATAACACCTGCTGGTAAAATAGTTTTGAATCTTATTTCCGGTGGTAAATCATTTAAAATTGACTGAATGAGGCCAGAATCCAGTTTTGCATTATTAGCGGGTGCTCCATCCAAGCTCATATTGAAAGTCAAAATCTCCGGATCATCACGCATGAGATTTTTGTGCAACTTACCATCCTGAATGTCAGAGATACCTTCTGAATCGTAAACAACGTGTCTTAATCTTAGTGCTTCTAATAAATGCTTTCGAACATCAAGTCTTTCAAGTAATATTTCAAGTTGGTACTTCACATTTAGCCTTAAAAATAAATTGGAAGAAGCAAAGCTGAGGTCAAACATCTCCTTACACTTCCGACATAATATTGAGCAGTTCTTAAATTTTTGTTATTGTTGAGGAATGCAACAGAACGTGACAAGCCGTGCAATAGAAGTGATAAGTAATCTTATCATCCGGCGGATCAAATGTCATACTTTATAATTGCTTGTATTTAAATGAGTGAATTTCGGTCCTGCCAACATCTTTAAGAAATCAAAGAAAAATAATCTTTCTGTCTGAGTCTGATGGAATCTTAAACCATAAGCTACAGCCGCACTAACAACTTGTCCTACGGTTAGCCCGAATTTTTCGAACATTATTCGATTATCATCGCTTAATTTATGACGTAAAGGGTGCGAATCAACCGCAAAAAATCCTGTGTAATCGGCTGAAGAATGTTGTCCTACTTCATTTGTTTCAGCCAAGTTCTCCTGATATTCACATTGCATCTCAGATGCAACGGATTCGAAATTCGTGTCGTGAACAGTTTCATCATTACTGCTGGTCTGATCTTCGTCCACTGATGTCTCACACACTGTGTCAGCTGTATTAGTCCCTTGTACGGTATTGACATCACTCGTTTCTTTGAACAGTTGCACTCTTGCAATATAATGGAAGAAGTAAATTTGATGAAATTCTATATTTAAATAATTTAAGTCTTTAGTAGTGAGGCGGTACTGAAATCGCCAACCGCTGAAATGTTAAAAATGCAACATTTACGAACTTGCTTTGAAGGATTTGAGCAATTATATTTAAATGACTTATTTCTAAAAAATGTAATTGAAAAATAAAATTCCATTAATTTGAAATGCTCTGATTTTTAAAGTTTCCATTAAAAATATTTCATTCATGTAAGTTTTAAATTTAAAATTATTTAATTGTGATGGTTTTTAAATGGAACCTGTAGAATTATGAAGGATTTACATTTGAAACTATATAGTTCTTAATGTTACAGTAGCATTTATCCAAATTTCAAAGCATCAGTTTTAAGCTATATTCTACTTTGAATATTCAAGTTGTAAAAACCTTCAATTCTTAAGTTGTGCACTTACGCTCGATTCGAACTCTGATGAAAAATTAAAAAATTTGTTATGTATAAACAGAGTGTCTATCGGACGGGTAATTTTAAATTTTGATTTCAAACGAGTTCTAAAGATTTCATGAGATTTCGAAGCATTTTAAAAGATTTCTGATTTGAAGAAGGCAATTTTTGAAAAAAATTATAATCCTGAATTATAATTTGATTTTTTTTCCTTCTTCTAAATCAGAATAAGATTATTTTCCGAAAATCCCGTTGCATGTAAGAAAATGATCTGTTCCAACTCAGATAATAATTCGTTTCGAAAATTCCCTAACATGAAGTCTAAATTATAATTCTTTACGGAGATTCTATGTTCTAAAGTTAAAATTAAATTTCTTAACGGAAACTTCCTGTTCCAAGTTACAATTAAATTCATTTCCAAAATCCCCTGTTCAAGTTGTCGTGATTTTATTTATTTACAAAATGTTCTATTATAATTGAGAAATATAATAACTCCCTTTTCCATGAAGAGGAATAATTTAAATTGTGTCGAAATCTGAATCAGAATAGGTTTTTTTAAAATCCATTCTTCTAAATCGGAATTAAAATACCTTCCAACATTCCCGTTCTATGCCAAAAATTCCCTGTTTTAGGTCAGATTATAATTCTTTACCTAAATTCCCTTTCTTGAAGTAAAAATTATAATTCTTAACGAAATTTCCTGTTCTATTGTGGACCTAAAATTAAAATTAAAATTCATTACGGTAATTCCCAGTTCTATCTCAGATTATAACCACTTCTAATTTGCATAGTATTACATTCGAGAGAGAAATCCCGATCAATCATAAAAATTCCCTGCTAGTTCCCACATTTTGCCCAGTTAACAAAATTCCCAGTTTTCTTGCTTTTCCAGTCAGGTAAACACTATCAATTTTTAAGTACATTCAAGAAATCCAAGAATTCGAAAGAAAACGAGGAACTTGAAAAAACAGTGAAAGATTTAAGATGCAGTAATAATCAAACGAATCAAAAATTTTTAATAAAGCTAAATAAAAGATTTCAAGAGAATTCAGAAGCAGGGTAACACCTGAATACTTGTACAATAGTAGTTAACCCCTCGTTTCAGCAATAACAAAATGTAACCTACTATATTAATTGAGACATCAAAATTTTTTTATTCCAGTAGATTAGAGAAGACTACGCTATTCATAATTTGAAACACTAAAATTGTATGATAATTAATTAAAACTATCAAAATTGGAACAACTAGAAAATTTAGACATTAAGAATCAAAATTTAACAAATATGTCTTTTTAAAGTGGATAATTTTCTCAAGCTTCCAATAAAAAAGTGAGGAATTTACATAGAAAAAATATTCGTTAAAATCAAAGGAAATTTCTATGATTCGTTTTATTCCAATAAATTAAACGTGCAAGGTGAAATTTTTTAGAACCGATGAAATATTTCTTAACCCAAATAAAACTTTCTTTGATTCAACTAATTACTTTCTTTTACTCTAAAGAAATATTTGTACGTTTTAAGAAACATTCATCAGATTTAAATTTAAAAACTTCGAATTTTTAGGTTCAACATCTTCAGAATATTGCATTACTAATAACGTTGAACAATTTTTAATTTTAAGCATTTAGAGTTGCATAATTTTTAATGTTAGATATAACATGAAGATAAAAAATTAACAAATTTGAAGACGTGACTACACGGAGAAAAAATATGGCTATAATACGCTGGCGGACCGAACGAACGGAGCGGATACGCTACAGCGTATCCTTATAGTATCCACATCGTATCCTCTCCGTATCATGCAAGAAAAACTCATTAAAAAAGAAAGATTAACATTTCACTTGTTGAAATTCGGATTCTACGTGAAATTTTGAGTTAAAAGGTCACAGATTAATCGCAATAGTTTTTCTTGCAACATTAAAAACTTTTAATAAATATAATACTTATCGATGACGTGCGCTGAAGGCGACTTCAAACGCATCGTCATTCAGTCCCTGGCGGACCGGCCGAACGCAAACATTACGCTACAGCGTAACGGTAAAGTAATGGTAAAGTAATGCTAAAGTAATATGGCATTATAATTAATAAAGGAAACAAAATTAATATGTAAATTGTTGCAATTATAATAAA